>WURS02011648.1:0-28329 GCA_011762765.2 Rhinocypha anisoptera | reverse complement strand
ATTTAAATTTTCAAACTCCCAGTTCGGATAAGGGGGGTTCGGATAAGAGGGGTTCGGATAAGGGGGGACGACTGTAATTTCAAACTTTACTTTCCAGTGCAAATACTTGCATGATTATATAGATTATATAGTACACCTTAGTGTGATCTATTTTTATTTTGATCCCATATGAAACAATGAAACAACATAAAGGAACGGACAAAAGAAAGAATGAAAAAATAATTATTTTAAAATTAATAACTTTTCGTGCCAATATGGACGTAAGGATAGGTAGAAAAATAAACATCTGGTAGGATCAGGGGGAGAGGCGTGAGTGGTGTCTTTCGCAGTTTCTCGGTGGCAGGGGATCGATGGAACAGAGGGGGCGCCAAATAACTGGGACAAATGGCATGGATGTAAAGAGAGTAGGGCAGGCAAAGGAACGCGACACGGTGGGTCATTAAGCATTGGCAAGTATTGATCGATGTATCTACACGGTTCGGGTTAAGTAGTTGGAGTGGGACTGTACAGGAATTATTGATGAGACCGGAATCGAATGGTGGCGCCAATAAATACACGACACGAAAATATACGGCACATTTACAGTGGACAGCTAGATGAGATCTACATCAAAGATAGCAGGAGATGAGCGGGCGCCAGCCAACGAGCTTATGCAAGCTCTCGCCCACAGTAATTGGGTTCAATTGCTATACTAAGGCGAGTAAGGGACAGTGATGGTATCACGCAAAGATGACAACACGATTCGTTTGTATGGCACGGACACTTTGAACAAAACTCTAATCGACTCTAGCTGTGACTTGCCTCGTCGTCTACTCGTTCCACGTCGATTTCCTCGTCTTCTTCCTCACTGCGCCAACGCTCTTTTGACTTCAGACCCAGGTTGAGGGCCAGATCATTCTGATTGTGTAGTGCACTTTGGTGTGATGTTTTGTTTGGGTGAGCCGGAGGAGGACACTTTGATAATGGCCGTCCAAGTTGGGCTGGGTTGTTGAAGAAGCCATTAGTAAGCGAAGATGCCGAGGACGACTTTGAGGATGAAGAGGACAGTGAGCCTGACGATGAAGGCAACGATCTGGGTGGCTTAAAATTCGAACTGGCTAGCGAATTCTTTGCCGGCGGTGCATTGGGCTTGTTGGAGAGAGTAACTACCACGTCTCCGGCACCTAAACGGTGACAGCTCAGTCCGTATCGTTTGTTGGTAGCTGATGGCGAGCACGAGCTCCAACCTTTGTGGTAGACAAAAAAGGGATGCTCGAGGGGCGAATCGAGCGATACCTTGACTTGCGAGAGACCAACTCGAAAGACGATTCGCACAAAACCTTTTTTGGATCTCTCCTTGATTTGCGTCACTTCGGATAGTTCCACTTTGAATCGGCCATTCATCGAAGCACTCTCAATGAAATCATCAGTGGATATTTCTTCTACTTTTTTCATGCTGCCGTTGCCAAGTTTAATGGCGGAACCTTTGCGAAAATACTCTGGATAAAGACTTGATCTTTTAGATGTATTCGAAACAGATGCTTTTTTGAGATTCAACAAGCTTTTTTCTTTGTGTCCATTTTCTAGGTTTTCGCTTTGACCTTTGTCCACTGGATGCGGTATTTGAAAAGTCACTTTAGATTCCGAAGTATGTGTTTCACTTTGTTTGCTACTTGAAGATGAAAATGGTTTAAAACTGCTTTGGTGTCCTAGCTGACTCATTAGATGTAGAGATAAAGATAAGTCCTTATTAGGGTTAGTCGTGGACAATCGACTAGTAAGATTAGGATCAGATGGCATGGCAGCTGAAAAATCGAAACATTTCATAGAGTTATGTGCTTGCGGAATCGGTGGTGCCGAGAGTGGAATATGATCCAGGTAAGTGTATGGCGATGACGGTAGGTGACTGGAGGATAGAGGCTGCGGGTAGAGAGGAGAAGGCAAGAAAGCGCTGCTTAACCCATTGCGCAATTCGCTGCAATCGCCTAGGTTGATGTTTGGCGGCTTGAGAATGCGCTGCTTTCGAGAGCCACCACCAGTGGAATTACCTCCACTGTTGCTTTGCTCTTCCAAGTTTGGCGAACCATTTGACTTGTTTGCACTCTCCTCTGGCTCCACTGGGCTCTTCCTTTTCAGATTCGACCCACTGCTTTCACTTGTCTTGGTAGAAGAAGATAAACGAGCTGGGGAGTCGACTTCAGCCGGTCGACTAGGCGCGAGATCAATCACTTGTGAGCTTGTCTGGTTCCGAGGTTGGCTATTCTCTTTGCTTGGTTGCTCGGAGTCGGGCGCAGCAAAAGCCGCGGTCGAGGAATTCGAGATTGCTGGAGTCAAGTTTGGCACAAGAAAAGACGAGATCGGACTGGTTTGTGATTGACTACCACTAGCACCCGAGCTCGTACTGCTGGGTGGACTGAAAGAACTGGGTCCACTCGAGTGCGGAGTTGGGGTACCGTAGTAGGGAAAGGGCAGACCTGGTAACAGGTAGGACGGGTAATGAGCCGTGGGCCCAAAATGCGCCTGGTTAGGCGTGTGAGGCGAGCCCGAGCTCATCCCCGATGGATATGTAGGACTTGAGATCGAAGGACTGCCGTACGTTGGCATTAGCATCGCAGACTTGAACGCAGAACCGCTGCTGCCTCCATCTTTCTGCTTCCTGTTTGACTTGTCCATCTGCGGCGAGATGCTGCCATTGCTGTACCCAAGCGATCCATCCGAGCCATCAAGCGAAGGCCACGATTCTGTGGGGAATAGTGCTAAAATTAGAAGACTAAATTTGGAGGGAAGCTAAAGCAAATATACTAAGTGAGAATGGGTAGAAATCGGCAAGAAGAGAGTCTATCATGCCGATGGTGCTCACGAAGCTAGCAGACCTGTGCCGGTGAGAGCCAGAATAGAAATGCGAAACGACATCAGTGAGGCGCACAACAAAAAGACACAGACATGGCACCGAGTTGGAGCAACTGAGACGGTAGCTGTCGGTTGGGGATGGGCCAAAGCAAGGCACGCTCTCTCTACCGAAACATCTACTCGAACCACTGCTTTAGTACCTCTGCTCGTGGCACAACAATGGGTGACAAAATGCCACACAATTAGCGTGATCAATGAAGGAGTCTGGTCTTTGCACTGTGACGACTAGATGGATAGGATTATAAATAGATCTGGAACCTGCTTTTCCTTTGGTACCTCTGCCCAGAGCCGAAATAAATTGTATCGATCGATCACGCCACATCACACTACACTAGTGGTGTGGTGGAGATCAGGTACCACCAAGGCAAGCAGAACACAATGGCAACACCTTTGTTCGTGCTAATCAAACCTAGTTGCAACCCAAAACCTAGTCATGTCACTGGGCTCAAGCGCAATGAGATTCGAAAAAATTAAAATTTCCCAAACACATATCATAGACTTATTCCCAGAAGACAAGCACTATTAGAGTTTCTCAGAATAAGTCAAAAAATGAGTTTTGTTATCAAAATTCAAGAGTCATCGGCAAAATTTAATAAACACAAGGAAAACCGTCAAACTAAAGTGGATAGATTACTTACTTTTGTTGAATAAATCAAATTATTCCTTAACTAAAAGATTGCATTAAAATTGAATTTAGTTGAAAATCCTCAAAACTTGACTATCATAATGCGCAGCTTTTAAATATTGGCGCTTTGCAAAAAGCTGCTTATTAAATCTAAGTAAATATTGTAGTATATAAGTAGATTGATTAACAAGAATTAGATTAGGACAAGTAGACTAGCAGATGATTCGAGAAGACAGCTCCAGTTGACTCAACTGACAGAGCAAGACATTAGACCCAATTCAAGCTCTGCAATAATAACTGTGTATCTAGTCGACGAAAATTAGTGACAAATTAAGATTTGATATTGCCAATGTCAATGTGAGTCCAAGAAATGTTCATGCTAGTGGTTTTTAGACAAGACATTATCAACTGGTTCAAGATTTGCTCCAAAATGATCCAAGTTTATCAATCAATACTATTTACGTAAGTATTTCAACGTCCACCTCGTGGAAAGCGTATAAACAAATTTTTAAAGTGCATTTTTCACGTTTTTCATATTTTATCTTGGTAAAGTTGTCATTTAAAAAACTTATGAGACAATCGATCAATGACTTTCGGTAAAATGTTTTTCTCCAAGACGGGAAAACTATCGACTAAGAATAACCAAAAAACAAATAATGACTAAGCGCAATTATTCCAGACTTCAAGTACTTTGGCTAGTGGAAAGAAAGCGAATGATACTGGTTGTATCTGGTATGGCCGAAGAGCGATCACGATCAATGAGAAGCGAGAATCACCTGTAGTAAGGGCTATATAGCGAGCAAGACTAGGCACGGATCGGTGCACAGGCAAATTGTGGCACTCTCACCCACTGACTGAGTGGCTCTTGTCTCACTGTCTACCAGAACTCACTGGTGCGCCCACTGACACACTGACGCACCGAGCGCGTGAGAGTGGCTCGATTCCCATTTCGACCAGGGACAACCTTGAATCTCACTCACTGCTGGACGCCTCTCTGGATCAAAGTGCAGCGTCGACCACAGTCTTACGATGGTACTGTACTAAGCCCAGAGAAACACATGCCACACGCAGACTTTGAGTCACTGTATCTACTCTGTTTCTTTTCCGATGAAACAACATCGTACGCGTAGTAACAGTCGTATTTTTCTTTCTGTTTCGCACAGCCAGTGAGGACAGAGTGAGAGAGAAAGTAGATGGGAAAAGGGCCCTCGCCACAATTGGAAGCACGCACTTGAAGTGTACTGGGAGGCAAATCTAATTTGAAACGCCTGACGCAAACCATGTCGATGAGATACAAGCGGTGCGCCAATTGCCGTAATTGGGAGCAATCCGATCGCTACTCGAGTGCTTGCAACTAACGAGTGACCGATTCCACTGGTCTGTCTTGCCCCCCCTTTCCAGGGCCTTTATCCAAAGCCGCAAATTGGGTGGTCTGTCAACTTTGCGCACAAAATGACCATCTAGCAAACCTAGAAAAATTTGCAGATTTGATATGGAAGAGATGAGTGTCTGTGTTAGCTCTACCCCCCACACTCTAGATCACTAATACCACTCACTCTGCTTAGTGCCAAACAACCATGTGATTCTGCAAAACATTGAAAAATCGCCTTTAGTTGGTAAATCACTCAAGCAAAGAGCTAAAGTGCTGCAAAAGTGAAAACAATGTACAAATTTCACCGGATCAAATTCGTTTAGCAAGCGTTAATATTTTTTTTATTTAAAAACTTGGCGTTAGCTTTGCCAATGTAATTTGTTGTCTAGAGAACTGTTGCAAGCATTCCTTTGATTGTAATCCATGCAAAAAATCATTCTTTCATATCACAGTTACTCGAACAGATGCGATTGTGCGCAATGTAGACATAAATTTTTAATTATTAAAATTAAAATTTCAATAATTTTGAACTAATTGTGTTATCAATAAAAAAAAGTGTATAAGCCAATGAACCAACCTTTTTTGTCTCGAGTCTCGAATAGATTGGAGAATGATTTAGAACGATGTGACTCGTTGTTTTCGGAGTTGTGAAACTTGCTTTTAGCTGGAGAGAGGTGATGCGAACTGAGGTCGTTGTTGTTATTGTCGCTGACTAGAAGAGACTTGCCAGCGGAAGAGGTGACGTGGAGGGGTGGTGCCAGCCAAGGTAGTGAAGACGGAGGACCTTGCAGGAGATTGAGCGAGGAGAGAAAGAGCGAACTCGGGGGAGGGAAAGGAAAAGCAGTGGTAGGTGAGTTGGCCGACATTCCGAGCACTGGTGTGCCAGCAACTGGTGTTGCGCCGGCAAAGAGCATCGTGCCCGAACTACTCTGCTGGTGGTGGTGATGCGACTGGGCTTCTACCGAGGACTGGCGCGCTACATAAGTCATATTGTTGTAGTGTCCGTCGCCCAATGCAGCAGCAGCCGCCGCAGCAGCAGTCATGGCGCTAGGACTGCTGAAGACGTTGCTGCTCATCCGGACCCGACGTTTTCCACTGTTTTGCACTCGGCTTGGCTCCTCTCAAGTGATCAGTGCGTGCCGCGCGCGATCACTCTCTATAGTTCGACTGGGCCTCGCTTGCTGCTTCTTGGTGAGAGTGTCACCTGCGGTAAGGGAAGAGAGACAAACACATTAGCCAAATCGAATTGTCAAATTAGATTCGCGCCCGCTCGCTCATCTGGTGCTGGCTGATAACGTCATCGTCGTGATGACGGCACCAGCTGCCACGCAGACCAACTCTACCCCCGCCGCCGGCTCGAGACTCCACACTGGTCACTCGATTCCACCGTTTTCCCCACAGTTCACCACAGAGACAATTTTTTTTCAAGACACTATCGCATAGCATTTGGGGGTCGATTCTTTCATGCAAAAAGTGCACAGCACTGAATGGCCAATGCCAGTAGAGTGGTGTGCAAAGGAAAAGGAGGCACAACAATTAGTGCGCCACTGGCAATCGAGCCAACAGCGGAAGAGGCATGCGAGAGGAAGTAACTCGACCTTAGTTTAGCTAGCGACACTTGTAGCTACATTTGAGCTAGTATCCAATTGTCGAAAAATATTGTTGTGTCGATCTGATCGCAGTAGACTGAAGGCACTGCTGTACAAGTGAAACTTAGGCTGCAAACGGCACAATTCTGCTGCAAAATGCACATTTCATCACTTGAAATGAACTAAACCTAGCTAGGGTTAGCCACTAATGAGCTCAACAATGTGACTCGTGGTAAAATGTGCCATATGCCGGCCAAGTGTGATGTTACCCAATAAGACAGAGACAAGAGCCGAGGGAATCACTATAGCAGTAGTTAGCAATCGGAGCGACAAACACAAGCGAGAATAAATCAAGTCTGCGACTGCAAGGACAACAAGGATGTGACTGCAATCAATCTGGTCACTGTGTCAATAGAGCCGCCCGGCGCGAGTTTGGTGTCGATGCCGCCATCGATAGAGATGCGGATGGAGGTGGTAGTTTGTGTAACGGCTCGTAGCTCACTCGTCTCATGAATGGATCAAGCTCAGCCCTCTCGGCGGGTTGGAACAACACGGCAGGAAACACAAGCAAGCGCAAAGTACATTCCAGGTATCACTTTTCATTGATCAATTCACTGCCATACCAAGGCAAAAGTGCGATTTATTGCGTTTTAAAGATTGCCCAAAATGCACCATATTGGCGCGCACCAGAACTATTTTTGGTACACCACTTGCAAATTGAGACGTCTCTACACAAATAGGGAAAACATTCCTCCCAAGCTAATCAAGTGAAGACAAACCTCGGCTGGGCGTCGATGATGGATGGCTTGTGCCAAGCGGGCGTCACCGCTACCATCATCAAATGTACTGCTTCCAAAATATGGTTTAGTGCGAAGACAGCGCCAACAAACTTCTGGATATGTGAACTAAACTCAACATGCATTGAAGTCAATGGAGTTTTAACGGGTTGCTTTTTTAAATAATAATAATTATATTATTATAGCTGAATCTAAGCAAAAATTGATGTATCACAACATTGTTCAAAAAAATTTAGGCCAAATTAGAGTATATTCAACAACAATTCAGTGTGTAAACTCTTTCACCAATCAGTCGCGCTACATAAACAAATCAAATGAAAGAAGCTACTTCCTCTGATTTTTCCAATCACACCTCACAAAGTAGACAAAAGTGGAAACAAGACAAACAGCAAGAAATAATGAAAAGAATCGCGTAATAGTGACATGAGCAAACAGAGTTCCTGAGAGTGGTACCACGGAGACAGCACTGTGCGAGTTCTTGGCATCGGTTTTGCAAATTTGCATCTCCTCGGTGAAGATAACCGAATCATGCCAAATAGGTAGTGGTGATGAACGCACTGGACTTGTCTGCGCATTCGGGCGAGACTAATGTGCGATTTGCATCTGCAATTGATTCCAGTGTCGATTGAGTGTGTGCGCACACATTCGTCATGTTGAAGCAGCGTGCCACTGGTTGGCAAAAAAAGCGATACACTCAAGTCTCCAAAAATAATTTCGTCCACAAGCGTCAATTGGCGTACGCACGCGAACCTTTCTCAAAATTGTCTTGCTTTACTCACACACACGCCTTCTCTAGCAAATCTGAATCAAATATTTACACATGGTGTCCGTGTTTTGATTTGGGCGCGAACACGCAAAGCGACTCACGCATGTCGATTGAAGAATTGGGTACCTGAATGTCGTCACTGGTTGACCAAAGTGGTGTGGTGTACCAACCGGCACCCAGATATTCTATGACGCTCAGTGCCACCACTGTTCCAGCAACAGCTATAAATAGGACATTTCCATCAGTGCATCCATCCTATGTATGCTTCGTCTCGACTTTCATCGTCATCAATTAATTCCTTTGATGCCACCGCTCTCCCTTTGCAAGCCGGCAATCGAGGCGTACGCGAGCCAAACAAGCGTTGGAATTCCATTTTCAAACAAATTCTACTGAATCGGCGGCAACGAGAAAAAACAAAAAAACTAGTCGAAAGTGAATCGCAAGCATGACAAATTAACAATATAGCTGCCATTTCCCCACTTTACACAGACAACTGCTCTCGTACTACGACAAAAGTGCAATGAAAAATGGTCTCGGCGCGTCTGCAGTGAGAGACAAGCAGACGTCAGTGGTGCAAGTGAGCCAGGAAGAGATACCGTAGCTCGAGGGGCGAATGGCAATGGGAGTCAGCGCCAGTGCGAAAATATCAAATTGATTTCATCCCCCACAAACCAAGACAGCGACATAGACACTCTAGAAATAGAGGAAAGATTGAGTGAGAGAAAAAGGAACAAACACCAGAATCAAAAAGCAAAGAGAGTGCAGACACACACACACGCACACACTCGTTGCTTGATACCACTTGCAAACATATTCCAGAAATACGTCTTAGCAGCAAAATTAAGCAAAAATATAAGCAATTCTTTCGAAGAGCCAGGAAGGTCCATCACGGAATGAAACCATTTTAGTACAATTTCTGGTGTTTGTAAAGCGTTCATACTCATACATTTCTAGCTTTCAAGTTAATTAAAATTATTACATGTTGTGAAAATTTTCATTCTATTTATTACATCTACACAGTATTGTGATTGTCATGTACTAATTAAAATTTTGTAGGAAAATTACATAAATCTACTCATGCGCAAAAGCAAAAAATCAAGCTCCCCGCAAGTGGCAATTGTGGAATTACACACACTGGCATGCTCTCCAATTTATCAAAGCACAAGATGAAGAAGTTTGCACGTTGATGACGTTTGTAACATTGTGAATAAATGAGAACAAGAAACAAATTGTGCTTTCTTCTCAATGAATGTTTTCGAATCAGAGTGAGTCTCAATGGAGAGCCCACCAGCTTAGTAGTTTCCCTAGATGCATAATGGCAAAACAATACCAGGAATTGACGCTACTCTCCCTCTTTCTTTCTGCCAGTGACTTGACATTGAATCGAGCCAGAAACAGTTGGCCCAAAATAGAATCGGAAAAATTGGTTCTATGTTTCGTCATGTAGAGAATTAATCAGTCGGTCGTTTATTCATCGAGCAAGATTGGGTGGGAACCAAATAAGTGCTTGTAGTGTCTGCTATTTTCGGGCACCGGGCCAGACCTATGATGACGGCAGTTGATCTTCATGATGGAGTGAGTGTGACTCATCTAGTAGTGCCTCTATCAGCTTATTGCCAGCTCGGCTTGTTTACAAGTTACTCGATAGAACGCTATCACTGCTCATCACGACACCGCCCCTCCTCTTACTGCTCGATTAACAAGTGACACTTTCCCCTGGTATCACTGATCGATTGAACCATTTTCGTTTCACCACAAGTTATATTTTATTTTTAAATATATTTGTTGTAACTGATTTATTTAAATTATATTTTATCATCGGAAGTGAAATTTCGAAAAGCAAAACAAAGAAATATAGAAAATAGAGCCTTTTGATTACCGATCCACTAGGGATGGAATCCTAAGGCAAATGAGCTTGATTGATGCCTATTCCATCCCGCCCAAAACGGGTCTATTCTCCCCTTCCAAGCCACCTTATGGCTCACTAGCCTCTATCAACTGGTTCTCGGCCCAGTCTGGACCTCCAAACTCTGATAAAAGCTAAGTAAATCCCTCTTTGTTGGTTAGATCTTAGCTCTGAATTTTGGAAAAAGGCCAGTTCGTATTTTGAGGCCAATCTTGAAGTCGAATTTAGTCAGAAAATCCCGAAACTCCGACATATATTTGTTGTAACTGATTTATTTACATTATATTTTATCATCGCAAGTGTAATTTCGAAAAGCAAAACAAAGAAATATAGAAAATAGAGCCTTTTGATTAACTCTAAAAAGCTTTTAATAATTATATTAATTAGAGGATATCAACTGTTCATAAATAACCATTTTCAATAAATAAATTACTAATATATTTATAAGAAATAAATGACAACACTTGAATATAACATGTCTCTCCGTCTTTATTTTATATATAACGTTAAATGTTTTAATTTAACATCTAACGCTATATAAATTAGATTTCGAGGTCCATCTCTATGTAGATTTTACGGAGCATCTTACATCTAGGAATTATGAAGAGACCGAATAAACAAGGTACTCTTAGCATTAAGAATCAATTGCAATGCCGAGTAATGATCGATGGGAGCGAAACAATCAGCCATTATGCGCCTTGTCACTTGACTCATAAGCCGATTGGAGCAATTCTCCATGTTCGCCAAGTCGATGATGGCACGAGCCATCACCGAGCCATGATTCTCGCCGCTGCCAACCATTGGTCATGCAAATCGAATTGACCCGGCAGCAGCATGGCGATGCAAATCCCGCGCCAGTTCGTGCCTCTCGTGCAGGCGCCCACATTGGCCATAGCCTGAGCCAGTACCAGAACTGATGCCGACGCACAGCACAATAAAACACACACTGAAAGTGAGAGAAAGAGAGAGAGAGAGAGAGAGAGAGAGAGAGAGAGAGACAGAATGACAGAGACACACGCGCCAGCAGTGAGACATACGGCAACTGGCATAACGATACCACTCGATCGTTAGTGTGTCCTTACTGCCGACACACTGCCATTTCGGGCTCCCTGTTTATCAAATCGACAGTGCTAGCAAGTGAGGGAGATATATATTCCGATATAATAATTAAATTGAAATTACGCCACCACTCGTTATCCTGGCGTCACTCTGACTCGACGGTAGCGGTGCGATGCGGCTTCGGTTGGTTCTCGCCAACAGAGACATTAAGGCAAAGCGAGCACACGCGTTTTATACACATGGATCGAAGTACAATTAACGCTACTAGTTCATAGCAATGCTTCACATTAGACCAGTTCCAGCTGCTAGAAAACTAAAGAAAAATTCATCAACGAATGTAAAAGTTCCAATATCACACTAGAGCTTATACATCATTTTTAAATGATAGGACAAATTCAGATATTAACCCCAGAAATAGTGATGCCATTGATAGAGTCAACCCCGTTGATAGAGAATGCCAATTGTCACATATCCCCAATGTCAATAGCATAACCTCTACGTGAACGCAAAACATCTAATCCAATTTTGAGATACTAGATAAATGTTTTAAGAAATTCTTGTAGCACTACATCGGTTCAGGCTGATTAATTGGTTTCTCAAGTGCAAATGCAAAACTGCCAATTTGTCGTTCAGAGTAAATTGCAGGCACCGCCATCAGGTTTATTTGGTGACATTGACCTTGGTCATTGTCATCAGCAACATCGAAGTTGTCCCGGCATCTGTCAAATAACTGTGATGCCGCCAATTCCCATGCAGCTGGGCAGACTGCACCTATCGGCGCCGCACTGGCAGCCATAATTCATCAGGATTTCAGACCAACCAATGCTCGTACACCGTGCTGGTGTATTGGCGCCATTCACATACCAATGAAGAGAAGCAAGTCCGGGCAGTGGTAACGAGCCAACTTGGCATTCCATTAGAATCTGGTTAGACATGGTCTGCCTGAACAGGGTTCATTCATCAAACCTATCCCGGTGTTTCCACACTACATATTGGACAAAGCTCTCGATGGGCAAGTAAGAACAGCCGCGACCGGACAGAGATTGAGCAAGAGGGTGCGCGATAAAGCATGCTAGAGGGGAAGCACCGACGGATTGAGCAATGTCGGGCGCCTGGGCAGTGTCGCGATCAGCAGTGATGAGGTGATAATCGGGCTGGTTTACTATGTATTCGTCAATATAGCTCGACGCTCATAAATCATTATCATATGCATGTTTCCAATAGAGAAACTTGCACTAGCCACCGTGTGGTACGCAAATCGATGTGAGAAATCGATACCTGCCAGCGGACGGCAGTGTCCGTCACTCTGTCGCTTGCAGGGTACAGGTCCGATTAGATGGCCATAAAAGGATGCAGGCGCAAGAGAACCACCAAATGGCCATCTCTCGGCTATCTGTCTCGCCGGCAATTTTAATTACAAAATACACTCACATCCCCCAAGTGAGGCAGCAATGAATGTCTATATTTAACCGACAGCCCGAGTCTAACTGGACACCTAGCGCAACATAGCAGTCGTCTTGGTTTCGTGTCGGGCACGTTATCATTCTGACACTGACACTGACTGTGTCATTGGACAAACATACGAAGACTCTCAGGTCCCGAACTCTAAATCCTGCCAGTGTGTTTACCATTAATACATGGCACACACGTCACCATGCGTATATCGTCCGAGACGAGGCTAAAGGGCAAACAGACGCACACCAGCTCTAGGTAAACAGTCTGGGGGAGCTACGGCGGTGGTTTATAAACAACACCATTACTCAACATGTCCCTGGCGATCATCACTGGGCCGTGCGCACCAGCACATGATCTCGTGGTGTGGTGTGAGAACCGATATGAGCTAGCTCACGGTGTCAAGTTACCACCATCACTACAGGCAAAGTGTCGAGTTTCCCTCGTGAATCATAACTGGCTATCAGTCTACCTCAGTGTGCCTACCAAAGAGTATGAACCAGTGGCAAAACGGACATGCAAAGTCGATCGAAGATAGCACAGGCAAAATACCATCTGACAATAGTGTGAGGCGCTTGAGACATGAGCTGATAATTTATGTACAAATTTTTCTCGTATTTTGACTGTGCTCGTGATGTCTCTTCTTCCTCCCGTGTGTAGCAATAAAGTGTCGTAGCGAAGAATGAAATGCAAGCCAATAACAGACTAAAAGAAAGCCAAACAGATAGATGAGGATGCCATAGGTGACGAGAAATAACCATAATGCTCAAATGATGCGCCAACCTGCAACTACATTACGTCAAACCTATCTAACAACTAGCCAAAAACTTTATTCATCATAAGTTTGCAACCAACCCTTTGCGGTGTTATTTAAATGGCGCAATCATAAATATTTTTACGATTACGATTATATTATTAAATGTTTTTAGAGACGTATCATTGGCCATATTACAACTAAAAACATAAACATAAAAATAAGTATAAAGTTAAAAAAATATCACGAAGAATCATCATAAGTCTAGCTAGTTGAAGTAATATTTAACAATGACCTGTTGATCATGAGCTTCTTCAAAGTTTCTCTAAGTGAATTCTTTGTTCTTTCAAAGTAAATCATATGTTAGAAAATTAAACTCGTCAATCTATTGGAGATATTTTCCATCGTTAGGAAAAGTAGTAAACATGTAGCGTAGAAGTAGTTGAGCACCCTGCCTACCCCAAGATTGAGACATTTAGCTGTTAGAACGCCTTGCTGGTTGCGAATAATATCAAGTGGATTCAATGAGCAGTAAGTGGGCAAAGATATAGATTTCCCTCATGAAGCCATGTTGAAGTCGAAATGAACTTACGTTGCACTAAGCACTGAACACAAAAGTTGACAAGATGAGACAAACAATATGATAGTGGCGATAGTAGTGTTGAGTAATAATAAAGATGGAACTACCCAAATGGTCCAATGCCGCCACTCACACCGGCATAGAAGTGAGAAAGACCAGAAACACTGATGCAAGTGGCGGGTTGAAGTGAGACCAATGGCATGGTTGGAAGTGCTGGTCAATCAAACAGACGCTGGCAGTGGTGAAAGTAAATGGCTCACAGTGAGTAACCCAAATCGATCAAAATGGGTTATTGCATCACACGCCGGGTGGTTAGGTCTTCACAATCTGTGTGATCGCCTGCACAATCTGTGTGATCGTCGGTGGAGTGATGTATTTCCTAGGCGCATTGCCCGATGGTGTACAGATCAAACTAGGAATTCTGCATTCCGCACACTACACGGCCTGTGGCACGTCGCAGAGTGGAGTTATGGCCAGTGGTAGGGATGTGTGTAAGAGTGGCCGGTTGCCGCTGGTGGTGGCACAACCGACTGACACGAGGCAAAGTGGCGTCGGCCGGTGGTCGCCCGGCGCGAACGGTGATAAGTTCAAGTCTGGACAGACGACCAGGGCTTCGGATGTCCTGCTGCGACGGTGGAGATAGTGGCGCCAGGCGCACACTACCAAGAGTAGTCGTGCTACGCGGATCGAGCACTGTCAGAAGCACACTGAGCCATCATCAACGAGGGTCACGTTGCAAAGCCAGATTGACAACACTTGTGGCTTCACTCATTCAAGGGATCAAGCCGAGGGTGCAAAGAGAGCTCACTCCATTGATCATGATCCACTATGACAGGTGATGCTACTTGATCCTCTCACTTACTACTCAAATATACGATTCATAAGCAAATGATCGAAGCGATGACATCAAAATCCACTGGAAAGTTAACCAAGATGCAGATCTAAAAATAATGAGTAACAATATAGTGAAGAATGACCAATGAGAGTAGGATTGCACGGAAAAACAGAGGCACTTGGTGACTTGGTGGAGATTCTAGTCAATGCGGTGGTCACAGTCACCGACCTTGCCCATGCGCGCCCAATACATTCCACATGTGTTTGTGTTGATACGAGAAGGCACATGCACACTACCAGCTCCTCTCCAGTCGAGAGCCACCGACCAACTAAGACGGCAAGAACTCGACGTCGCGCGCCACCGAGTCAGCAGCCATCTCCTCTCTCTCTCTCTCTTTCTCTCTCTCTCTCTCTCTCTCTCTCTCTCTCTCTCTCTGCCACTCACTCGCGAGTCGAGTTACACGAGCAATGCTCGTCTAACGTAAGCAAGGCAAGGGACGAATAGTACGATGGTTGCAGCTCGGCCACTACTCTCCCCACTACGGTCTCCTTCATCTCCAGGCTCGTCGTGATGAATGTCAAGGGCCAAGGTGAAAGGTGAGCGTGCTAGAGAGAGAGAGAGAGAGAGAGAGAGAGAGAGAGAGAGAGAGAGAGAGAGATAGCACGCGGGGTTGATAGAGGCAGGGTGAACCAGAGGGGGCAAGCTGAATGAGCTCGGCGGGTTGAAGGGGCAGGAGGTAAAGTGAGGGTCACTAGGCTCTACTCGATCTCCATCCTCCCATCGCCTCAAGCTCAAATTCATGGATCTGGCCAATTTCTCTACACCAGCACTGTTTGCACAAAATATTTGCTTCGTGGAGCCGGTTTTTGATGTATATTGATCTTTGACGTGTAGTCTGCAACTTCATTCGTTGCTCACACTAGGCCAAAATACTTTCAACTTGTTAGAATTCATTATCACACGCCTTTTTAATGAATTTATAAATTTATTTAGCAATACTACGCATTTGATAAATAAAGTTGGAATTGCATTAGACTTATTTGAGAAAATGGGACCGAGCAAAATTGAACGCATTACGAATTACGCCCCCGCTGCAACGCAATCAATCACAACACGCTATTTATCGTTCTGGCGCCAGGACGCTTGGCCAGATCCACTAGCAAGTACATGTGCGGCACTTTGCACAAAGACAGAGACAGTCGGACTAATCTCAGCCATTTGATCCTTCATGTTGCAGTCCTAAGCCGAGCAATAAAGGTAGACTTGGCCAAATGGCCGTACTCCTGCCGTTCGGTGTGTGTTTGTCAACAAACCACAACCAGCTACGAGGACGGCATCGGAGAGGACTCGTTTTATTATCTGCTTGCTCGCACACTTGCTATTGGACGAATCACACAAGCTCGCGACTGGCGCACAGCATGACACGGCTTTACTGCTTGACGCGAGGCAAAGCGAGCCAAAGAATCCAGACTCCCATTGTGCAGGCAGGTAGATGTACATGTTCGAAGGGGATTGCGCTACCATCCTTTCAATGAGGATGTTTACCTCTCTTCAAAGGGTGATAGTTTCCGTGAGTAGCTCTAGATCAACAGCAACATTGTAAATGAGTATTCATGTTTTGAGATGAGCTATATCAATTGAACCATCAGTTCAGTCAGACATAACTCTGATAACCAGACATAATAGACTTTGTGAAAAATCCGCAAAGCTCTGGAGCAGCCGTTAGGACAATTCCAACTGTTGATAGCATCGCAAAGCTCGTGTGATGAGTTCAGAAGCCACTGGTGAGACACGAGGCGAGCGTTTCGTCGCGCGAGGGTGATAGAGACGTAGTGAGCGTGATTGGTCGATCAGCCGATAGTGTCAAGTAGCTTGACTGACACATCGCTTCGCACCAATCACCATGTCTTGTTGCCGTCTCTTCTCTCGCATCGCTAATCTCGTGCATGCTACACTGTCATAGCGGTGTTTGTCGTCTCGCCTTGTACCTTCAGTTTGCTCAGTGGAGACAATGTGCTTACTATAGCGTGGTTTGTATTCGTGGTCTCGTTACTAGACCTAGGAGCACTACCTCTTTTCACCGCTTCTCGAGGTTTACTGCTCACATTGACCTCGCCATTAGCTCACGCTTGACCCTTTGCCATCTTCCCTGTGTTCACCTGCACCCCACTACTTTCACTTGTCTTGGCCAAGTGCGCGACTTACTAGACCTAGGAATAGGACCAGTGGAGAAACAGGCGTTCATTGCGAGTAAGATTTTGAACAATGACTAGCAATGAGTGGTGGTAGTGAATACATGGAGGGTGGAATGTACGCAAGGCACCAAGCGGAATGCTCACGAGTCTATGAGACTGTGGTGCCGAGCCTGGGGCCGGACTCAGACAAAGTACGAATGGGTCATCACGCGTGCAAACTGGATAGCCCAACATTGTGTGCGCGGGTTTTGGATTTGTTTGCACCCTTGGTAACAAGTGTGGTCTTGCGTGAAAAATGTGGCAAATTGTGTCTGTGTGGGCACAAGTGTTGTGCTACTCACTTTCCACGTGTCCCTCCAGGCTTTGTTTGTCCTCTGACCTCTATTCGAGGTCGCCCCTGCCAGTGACCATCACCGCCTGTTGTAGTTCGCTTAGCGTGGCGGCGGCAACAAGTGAGACTGCTCAGGACTCTCATTACGGTGGGCCCCGTGAGCTCACTGAGAAGCTAGATCCATTCATCTTTTGCATGTTCTCGCTCGTGCAGCGCACTGGGCTTTCAGTCGTGATGACTCGGCCCGATAGTGTTTCACCCAGCACCGATAACTCACGATCGCGAACCAACACGGACGATTAGCTCTAGCAACAAAATCACGACATGCCACCGACCCAAAGGCCCGATTCTGGCCAATGACTCAAAACAAAACATAGGTATATCTATGCTACTTACCTTGGTCATAAATTGTGATTAACATTAGCATCGAAAAAAACATTCACACAAACAATTTCGGTTTTTAATTTTTATGAAATACATAACACACATGTAAGAAAATTCTAGTTAAATAACTATTTTAGCATGATATAAGATTGAACACAAATATATTTATCTCAAAGTCAATCCAAAAATGGATTTTCATATATTCTATGGTTTGCCGAAATTACTGTTCAGTGTCGGTAATTGGTTTAAAATTGGTTATATCAATGGTAGACATCTCATTGAGCAAATAATGAGTCCCAATGATCACCCGATTGCAACTGGCAGACAAGTGTGTGATTCCAATCGGCTAGACAAAGACGAACATGACAACACTAACCATAAGAATTTGGAAGGAAAGAAAAAGTGCATTCCACGTCAAGCAATCATAACTCGGAGCCAGTCGGTCCCACTGCTTGTGCGGGGTTAGATAAGTTTGACAAGGGTAAATCAGGTCTAGCGATGTGTGCTACTGCAGTGGGGCCATGCAGCAAAGAGTGCAGACGCCTATTGGCTGAGAAGTCAAGTTAAGTTTAGGCAGCTTGCGCAGTGATGTGCCAAGTGAGGAATTCGAGTAGTGTGTAGCGGCGTTGGAAGTCAACTACCTGCTGGTGAGTGCTCAGAGTGAGATAGCGAGAGCGCGAATTCCACTAAATTGTTTTCTTAATTATTGCCCCATAGTCTAAGCGGCGGCGCGCGGGGTCTGACCGACACCGATTGTCTCCACACCACATTACTACCCTGCCAGCCATGAGAGCATTTGAACGTTTACAGTTTGTAGTTGGTAGTTCGCCCCGACTGGGCCGTCGATAAGCGTGAAACGGTGATAGTGTCAGCCGCCGCGCAGCGCGCTACCTCACTTGGCCTCGCCTGGCCCCACCGACTGCTAGTAATTCCGACAAACGAGTTAATTATTAAATGCACACACACACACACACCGGCCCAAGTGAAAGAATGATGGTCGGTGTGCGCCTGACAAACTGCCACCAAAGTTCTAGTTGATGCAATTACCAGGGCAAACGAGAAGTCAATACAATTATCGTCTTTACTAAAATAAGCGACCGATCGCCAATATGGCAAAAACCTCACTCCAATTGGCATCACGTTTTTCTTTTTTTCTTCTGT
The DNA here is from genome assembly GCA_011762765.2 of Rhinocypha anisoptera. Taxonomy (NCBI): domain Eukaryota; kingdom Metazoa; phylum Arthropoda; class Insecta; order Odonata; family Chlorocyphidae; genus Rhinocypha; species Rhinocypha anisoptera. The sequence goes on along the minus strand of WURS02011648.1, from coordinate 9,634 downwards.
AAAGTTTTATTTGTTTTTAAAATTTAAAAAATTCATTTAAAAACTCATTTCATGGCACCGTAACTTACGATTTTTATTTTGGAAATTATGAGTCGATGAGAAACGCATGGAATTGGAATGTAAAATATTACAATATTCAACACGAAAGGGCTCAATTTGCATATAACAATCCTTGAAGTTTCTACTTAAATTGCGCTCCTTGCTAGCATTGCTTAGCGATAAAAGCAAAGAATTGGATTGATTCTTTATGCTTGACTGAGTTAAGTAAACACAGGTTTAAGGGAACACATTGAATTGGGAACTAAAGAGACCCACGTTTGTCTAAACATGTCACCTGTGTCAATTTAGCAGGTAAAAGGTCTGACTGAGGACAAAGGACAAGTCTGGCATGAAGCTGATTTCATACATGCTTTGGCAAAGTGACCACTGACAGTACGATTGCTAGCAGTATACTAAGATTTTACTAAGAAATCAGAAATACTGCATCTGTACATTGTAGATTAGACATCGATTAATGATTCTGGGTGCATGCTGTCACCTAGGTTAGTTTATAGCGACTACTGATACGAAAGATGAATGACAACCTCAGAACTATCTGCTAACAGTTTGTTTGCTCGCTTTTAAACTTTTTAAACTGATTACATTCAATGATGGTGACACTTTATCCGGAGTCAAAAATAATAATGATTGTAACATTAGCATGACTTTTGAGTTGATTGCAGTTCCGATGACTAACTCTCAGCAAATGTTTTTACGTGAGTGGACCTAAAAGAGTCACGTGCTGAAATATTTCTTTAAAGTATTTTGCTTCTATTGAACACATGTTTCAAGTTACTCTACAACTCGAAAAGATCTTGTAAAAATTTGAATGTCTCTAGTGACAGTTTGGTTGTATATGAAATCTGATACAACTTCGATTATACCAGAACAAATCATTTGTCTAACTTGAGAAATTTTTCTAACTTGTTTTTTATAAATTCTCTGCTGAGTCTCGCGCTAATCATTCTAGTACTTAACACTAATAAGCTGTTTGCGCTTATCTTGAAGAAGTCCAAGCATTTGAATAACAATAACAGCAAAATTCTTGCTGAATTCTCAGAATTACATTATATCTTAGGAAAGCTGTACCCTAAGGCACAATTTGCGAATTTGTATCGATCGTTGCTTTACTTGGCAAAGATGTATGAGCGAGGACGCGACAGACTAAATGGCAGAGATGCTTGAATGGAGAGATGATACGCAAGTTGCCAGTGTGATCTGCAACTGGTGGCCATGTTGCCGTTATCAGAGGAGCAGACAAGAGAACATATGGCACATCTCGGAGTCTCACCGCGGTTTGGATGGTGTAAGCCGAGACGAACCGAGAGTGGTACATCTGATTCACTGATGTTCTCACTGAGATGGTGCGTGACAGTGCGATCACTGGGAGCCCAGACGGCAACCACTGCCAGCAGAGCCATTCTCATTAAGAACGAGCATCGTGTTGAGCTACTGGCCAGGCGACCAGAGCGATCATGGCGACGGCGGTGGCGGCACTTTGCATAGAAGAAGCCAACGGCCCTTCGATCATTGCTGGGGGCCTGTGCGAACGCGCGCCAGCTCGCACTCTTCACAGTCACTTTACTCTGCATTGCCAATTTGTTGTATGCCTTGCCCCGCGTGGTCACCAGTAGTAAAATAATTATAGCCTACCGGTCTGGGCGAGAAGAGATCTACTGACGGCGATTCTGTGCTAGCTTCTTTTGCTTGTTGCAATGCAAGCTCAACTTGGGCTTCTGTTCAGGTATTTGGCGCTTGCTCATAGATCATTCGATTGGGTCCATCTCGAACATATCGAGCATGTATGCATAGTTTGCATAATCTCCCTGGCGCTACTCATGGCCTCATTTTCATGCAACTGGTGGTCGGAGCTAGAATGCCATTTCGAGCACTTATCGTTGACGTGTCATACTCAGTTCAAAGACGATGGCCTAAAATTCCATCTCGACACCAATTAGACGTTGGCTTTACAATGTAGTTTGGTATGCGGGTAAGCAAAACTCGATATTGCAATTTTAAAATTACAAAGCTTATTTTTGCATTTTACTTTATATTGTTTTAAAATTTCGAAGCAATTGAATATTTAATACTAAAGCTTCTAAACTCGGAAGAAGTGTGGACATTGAGCTTCTGTCAGTCAGAGATGATTTCTCAGGCACTGTGACCAGAGATTGATAGGTGTGCACTAGGAGACCACAATTTACTTCTTGCCTGGTAACCTTTTCGACCTATGTTGATATAATGGTATTCATTACAAATGGACCCAATCTTGATGGTATGCTATGGCTTGCTTGCTTGCTCGCCACAGTTCTCCACGCTAATGTTTGGCTCAATACTTCACATAGGTTGAGTGGCGATAGCTGCCATTAGAAAGTCTAATTGAATATCGCCTGGGTCGCAATCGACGTTGCGTGAATCTCCATAAATGGCGAGGTGAACACGATGCAAGTGGCGACTCATCGCCTCTAGACAGGCACCCACGCTCGAGACCGGAGCAGACAGACGACAGATAACGTGACTCGACACGGCACTGCACAGTTAGCCAGCTTTGCATTTCAATCCACATGTCGACGACGGCGACGACAATACGCAAGAAATTGCAAAATCAAATAATTGATGATCGCGACAAGTGAGCGAGAGGAGAGACTTGTTGAAGACGGGCTCGTCGTGTTCTACACTGATCGAAACGAATCGAAGTAAAGCGGCTCAAAACGAGCTGACCGAATCGACACCTCGAGCGATTGATTTGAGTCAAGCTCATCACCAGACAAACACTTGCGGTCCACTTAAATATTCATGAACTTGTTGGACACATACGTTGTGTAGCTTTGCAATGTTCACTATAACCATATATTTCGCACTGCTTTGCCAGCGCCCATCCGTAGATTTATTGAGTCATTGAACATATGGCAAATGGTGACAGTGAATGGGCCATAAATAAGACGATAACTGCATGACAATCACATCGATCAAAACTAGAATGTAGAGCTTTGCTTTGTTAGTTATTGCAATTTGTTACCAATACCAAGAAACAATTACATAAACTGTCTTAAATCTAAGCATTCTTGTTTGACATAAGTAAGTTTATTCATTGAACATTTGCTTTGTCCACCTAGTGACCATCCCAGCACGCGTACTGCATCGTTTTCAAGCATCTACCACCGAGAGGGCCATTAAGCATTAATTTACTTAGGTGTATCTCTGAATGCCTCAGGGTCATTGATTGTTAAAATGGTACAATTTTTCGCTTACAACTTGAAAGTAGCGGTAGGGTCGCGTTGACAATGGTGAGCGGCAATTGGAGTGGCCTTTTGATGGCACAGTCACTATAGTAGTGATCCATGTGGGTCCGTGCCGTCTGTGGGTGGCAAGCGTGCGTGGGAAAGTGGTGCCAATGGTGCAGTGATGTCCCGCTTCACATCGCACTATCAATCACGCAGTACTACTGTCACCGCGCAACGCGTACCACCGAGACCTACTACCCTAGGCTAGTACTAGCCGGGTATAACACTGTCACTTTTTATACCTCAATGCCACATAATCCATTGTTGTTTCTCAAATAGTAACCCCACGGCTATCGATCGTAAGCAGAACACCAATAAGATGCTAGCCGCTGGACAATAACGTGCGCGGAACATGTTCTACAAAACACCTAGACCAATCAAAACTACCATTATCATCAAAATTGAAATTACTTTATTTTGTTTTTGTCCATAAATAAGCGGTACTTATTTGTGAATTTTCTATGTGAATAAATGTGCGAGTGAGCGAGTGTAACTTTAAGATAGTTTTATGATTAGGTCATCGCAACAGCTTACTTGCAAAATGGGTTAAAATTTATTTTTGCCATCATGCTGACAAATACAATTTCTTTTACCCAAAAATCAAGTTTACGAAATACACTGCTATCAACATGTTTGTGCAATAGGTTTGTGCAAACGCATCATCTAAACCTACACAGGCGAATCACATATCTAATTTCCGAAATTGCAAACGGACGGTATCGTTTTCGGTAATGTGTTTAGGTAAATTTGATTTTATTTCATTGCAACTGAATTGTATTTTAAATTGACTGCTGGCGTGCTCGCGTTAATCTACCCAATCTATATGACTACTAAAAGTAAATAGAAGCTAGCCGAACGATTCTTCTTTGTTTGCTTGTGTGTGTGTTAGTAATGTCAATCATTCATTTAAACATTGTTCGCAAATACATCAGACAGTTGCTTATTGAAAGTCAAAACAAAATTCTTGCAAGATGGCGCAACGTGAAACAAGATAAATCATAGATTGGCTTGAATTGTTGAAAACCATCCAAGTGTTCCAAACCAAGGTTGGTAAAGTGGAAAAGCGCTAGAATCACGAAGATGGTGTCTGGGTACGAAAGGTGAGTCAGTGAAGGTGGAGTTAGACAGCGTGACAAAGAGTGGCCAAGGAGAGAATGGTGTCTCAGCTGGATGTCGGACCATTCGTTGCTCACAGATAGTGAGCACTGACTCAGAAACAATGCCGACTGAGTGGCACACACAGAGCGAGTGAGTGAACGATTACAATTGAACTAGCTATGGGTGATCTATTGCAGCCAGACTGACTGGCCCGCGTGCATAATTTAGCTCGCCCGCGCCATCAGTCACTTGGCCCGGGTTCCAGTCAATTCGAGCACAGTTAGAGCCAAACAATGCTCACTGGGGTCGCGCCACGCCACCAGAGCGTCCTCCGCCTTGACCCATTTAGATTTGAGCGTGAAAACTAATTACTAGAAAGGGTTAACTCTCTACTTTGCCACCCAATCATTAAAGTGGCGAACACTTGTTTTCAATCTTTCGATACTTGACCAACTAATAGTTACTTTGAGCCCTTCGGTTACTCAATTTCACACAATTGCAGTGTGGAATGTAGAAGAGATCAAACATTGGAATTCTATTGTGATTTACCATGGCACTTTTTTTCAAACACATTCTTTGATTATTGCATTACCGGTTCACTTAACTTGTGCATCAAACGCTACCTTCTTTTGCCAAGCAGTCAAATTCACACTTGTTGTCTTATATAATTAACAGAGAGAAGTATTTATCTTGTCTTACGTATCAGCGAAACTCGATTCCTTCACACAAAGCCAAGGGGATAGATAAAACGCACTCATCATGTGGCTGTGATGTATGGAATTATCTAGACTGAAGATATACAAAGTAAATGAGTGAGGGAGTGAGACTGATCGATTTGTTTTGGTGAGTTGAGTTCGGTGGTGGGGCAAATTGTGAGCCAATCCTCAAACTGGGCTCGTGTCGAGAACAGTTGACTGAGTAGCGATGGTGAGAGATTAGACTCCATTAGGACAGCTCTTGCTTGGCTTTGGACTCGAGTGGAGTCCACTCGAATGGTGGTGTAAGGCACACCACTAGTGCCAGTGGCGCATCGCTTCGGACCCACTGGCCGATGGACGCACTGCTCAGTGCGTTCAACTCACTTTGCTGTGATGATACATCAACCTCTTGGCACTGCCGCCTCTCGAAAGCGAAAGTGAATTGCGGCAAAGAGACACATCGCTACGAGAGTGTCTGACTCGCATCAGGCAGGATTATGGTAATGATGATGCTCCCTGCCGCTTTGGCAGCCGGTCTAAACGCCACACCTTGCATGCACACCATTAGCCGAGTTGTTTACTTAGGAATCGCGAGAAATACACTAGCGGTGTGATCTATTCTGACAGCTTGCCAGACGATCTAGTTACCAAGTAACCACCTCCACTATCATTGAGTCAAAATCAACTACACTCGTCTTCACCTTCACTACTAGTTAGGAAAGAATTGCCTGTGTCAATGGCGTTTAGAGGCATTGTGTTACACACAGGTGTCAGTGATATGCAAGTATTGCTCATCTAAGGTAATCCAATCCCTAATGGTATGACTGCAAGTTTTGCTACAAAATAACCAGTTTCGTGTATATCTAATTTACAACCGCCGCATCAATCGATGTTGTCTCGAATGCGCGAGGCAATTTCTCTAGATCAAATCTAACTAAAGGTGCTGGTTGCGCTCTATGACTGCCTTTAAATTTGCGGTAATTGGATTTACACTCTGCCAAAACGTAATTTCTTGAGCGTAGACGACAAAATGAATCGATTGATGAATCACGTGCCTGTCACTGGTCACTGGTCAGTAACGCTGTCACTGGCGGCTCAGCTCAAAGTGGTCAGTACCATTAACTAAGTCTAATTTCTCAATACCTTGCTTGTCAAGCAAGCAGCGAGAGAAAGACTCCAGTTGAGTTCACCTGTGGTTGCTTTGCCACCCCTAAAAGGCACGCGCAGGTAAGCCACTGCAGTGTTAGCATTGCGCTATTGCAGTTCATCTCTCCACATCTGCGCCTCTGTCTGCCCTAATGCTTTCCTTCACATTCTCTGTTTGGAACAACCACATATTTGGTCACTCACTCTCTCTCTCTCTCTCTCTCTCTCTCTCTCTCTCTAAATGTCACTCGTTGTGTTTTAATCTTAATTTATCTCACTATACTAACTGTTTTTCATCCCACAAGTGTACGATTCTGTGCATTCAACGACAAATGTCTGTAATTCGGGAATTAATCAAATTGTACTTATGCCACAAGGCAATTACTGGCCAATTGGAGATAGCTAATCGTAGGAAGTGTGGATATGTGCGCAAGTAGTGGTGGTGATTTGGTGCAGCGCACGCCCGACCGACCGAGCAGGGCGACAGGTGGACAGCGCGCGCCACTAACAACCCTCACGAGACATTCAGCTAAGATCTTTTAGAGAGGTGTGTGGATTCAATTGAGAAGAAAAGTGCTCGCTCGAGTGTCACCAAGTGTGACCGATAGTTTGGTGTCTTTGCGCTCTCTCCCCATTGTTTTATCAATCATACAAGTCAGATATATTTCCACACAAACACATAGACACAAACTCGCTAATCTAATAATCGGTGATCATACTCAACAATATCGTCTGCCTTCAACCACTGTCATTACGCCCGCAGGCCAACTGGGAGTTTCTCGCCGGTTAAGTGAAGCATGTAACAAAACAATGAACATGTGAGCGATCATCCACACCAGCAATTGACACTTGTCTTCTCTTTCACTCTTTTTTACAGAACAGCTATTTGATTAATATATGCACTAGGCAAGTACAGGCTTCACAAGCAACTTGTTAATATCTTTTTTAATGATGTACAAAGTAGCCAACAACATGACACAACTTGCAATACAAAGCTGCTAATCTATCAATAATGTTTATGTTGTTTTTGTAAGATTTCTATTAGGTTTGACATGTTAAAGCATAATGATTTTAATGATTTTGAAGCAGATAAATCAATCAAACATAGAACAGTATTAATAGCGTGCTTTACGGAGTTTTTTCACAAAGAACAGTTTCCCCACCACATTTTGATAATTTTCATGCTTTTACAAGAGTGGTAGAATTTAAAATTAAATTGTGGAATGCATATGCGCAGCATATCAATTTGCAAGAAATAGACTTAGTTTAGCCCCAAATAATAATGATTTGATTAGATCGCATCTTATAAATTATACCCTCCACCTTTTCATTTCACGCTATAATTGATGTTTTTTCCAATTAGACCATTTAGCGTTATAATTGGATCGAGCACAACGGCAAACTCCACAATCAACGACGCGTTCTGAACTGTCGTCGAATTGGAGGCCTCAGAAATATGTAGAGAACTATAATTTTAATCATTATCTGCGAGAACATTTACAATCACAAGATATGTCATTTGCATAATCGAATAGAAAGGGCAGCCCAAAGATAATTAAAAATATAAACTCAGTGAGTCTGGGTGACAAATTGACTAGTGGCGGTGAAGATCGAATTAAGGCAGTGAGGCAATTAAGCTTCTTCAGTGAAGGAGTTTTTTGACCTTCGACCGAGTACTAGCTGGTAGTTGGGGATGCCCGAGGCTTAGCTCAAACAGTAGCTGCAGCCCGTCAAGAACACCACACTGTGAGATGCAATCGAGGCACAAATTGGACTCGGCCCTACCTTAGAGTCAATCAGTAGCTAGCGAAGTAAACCTGTACAAACAATGAAACCCACTGAGTCTTCGAGAAGCGCGCACCGACACATAATTGCGCCATTGGCCAGGCAACGATGACCTTTGACCCTGCGGGACCAGAATTGCATCGCGCACCACTCACATAGCCACTTGTTTGACTAACGAACTAGACTAGTGAGAGCGAGCACATTTAGGCGTACCACTACACGATCGATTAATCGGCAAAGAAGCATTCGAAAATCAATCGAACAAACAATCGGTGGAGGGGTTTGAGCAATCACTTTGAGGAGCATTGCCGCCTCTTCACTCAAGCACTGCTTGCCATTTGGAATTAATATATCACTAATTGAGCACTAATTGAAGGAGCTACTCAGCCGGACAGACTAGTGAATGACAACTGGTGACAACAACTCGATCAGTAGCATGGTCAACTCGAGCAGATCTGGATGAGCAAATGCAACGCTTCACTCGTCGCATGTTCCATCTGGTGTGCGAAGGACAGACGGTGTGTTCAGCTCCATGTCACCATGCTCACTGCCATCGATGACACTCTCGTCAACGTTTATCTCACAACACCTGTCGTGTTGATCACAAGTGCTTTGTCAGTTCTATTCAATTAGCCTTAAAAATTGTCTGCAAAAATATTTTTTTAAGTTTTAAAACTTTAGTTTATGAACTAATCAAAACAATCTTTATCACTTATCCGATTAAACATGTAATTAATTTTTTATGATTGCTTTTAAAATTTCCGCAAAAATTTGTTAAAATTAATAAAAATGTGTACAAAAGAACTTACAGTTGGGTTAACATTGTTGTTCATTCTTCAAGGGAACCATGGAAATGCCTTAAGTACAGAGTGTAAAACGCGTTGGCAAAGCGCAAGAGTCAGAGTGGTGGGGTAGAGATGCTTCAGTTCAATCATGAGTTGTGCAGTGAGTCACTGCAGTGGCATCGATCAAGCCTTGATGGTCACTCTGGGTGGCTGTCAGTGTAGTTGCAAAGGTGGCCGCGCATCGGACTGTTGGATGTGTTCGGTGTGTCCCGTCTGCCCATGTAGCAGTGGTAATTAATCGAAGCACTACAAGAGCGCGTCCGGGCACTTTCACCTCGCACTGCTTTCACTTGTCACAGGTCATCACCGATAGAGACGTAGCGCGATGGCCAGTCCACCAGGCATGATAAATGGCGTGGGGCACCTGAGCGGACCGGCACGCCAACAGGTACCCCACGCGATAGTGATCGATCGTTGGCCTAACCGCATCATCACTTCTATGCGCGTCTAGCACATCTTTCCCTGTGAACATTTCTACCTGACAACCAATCCAAAATGAACCTACTTGGATTGGCGTCAATTGTGACTTTGAACTATCTTTACGAAATTCACGTGGAGGCAGTGAATTAAACTAATTTTGTGTACAATTACTTGGGTAAAACTAAGCAAATGTACATCTATTGATTGGTATTTAACACTCCGTCAGTTTTTATTAGTTTTTGATATGACTTTTGGATTCTGGGGTCATTTCGCTGACCCCAGGTCTACGCATGCGCAAGTTTCTCGTGCCGCACGTCGC
>WURS02011647.1:0-60308 GCA_011762765.2 Rhinocypha anisoptera | reverse complement strand
TGCTAAAAGCATACACAACACAAAGAGCAACGCATGCGCACAACAGATTTTTCTTTCTATTTTGTATGCGTGCTCCTAGGGCGCTACTGTATTCTATTCGTATACAATTTTTAATCTTATGCCACATTTTTGCACTGCAACAGTTATGCTACTTCTACCGTGTTTAACTGATTCGAATCTAGGCCAATAAAAAACTCAAAGTGTAACGCAGTAAGTTAGATTTGAATCAAGCTAGAATTTGAAGTGTAAATAAGAAAATTAGATTTGATTCGGGAATTTTCGTTTGCTGTCACACTCGATTATGAAAGTTATTCTACTTCTACTGTGCTTAACCAATTCGAATCAGAGCACTATAGACAATTTCCTAAAGTTTAGGCTAAACTGCCTAGTGGATGATTCGGCCCTGGCACTGCTCGAAGGTTTCTGAGATCGACAAGACCGGTGAGTCGACTGATTTTGATCCCTTATGATGCTACTTCTCGATTATCACTCTAGTAGCATTCTCTTCGTTTCTGCTCATGGCTCCCTCGCTTCTGCGACCGCTGGAGATACGGGGTACTTGGTTTTTGACGTAAAGACTCGGAATCCTCTCAATGGTCAATGCACGATCTTAAACTATTTTGATCGTTCCAGATTCTTTGATTAATTTAGATTCCAAGAAAAATTCAGGTATTTGATGCAATATAAATTTTTTTAATTTTTCCAGATTCTTGAATCGATCCAAAATGTATACCTATACGGTTTTGTTTCCAACCAGAAATAATTGTCTTCTTAGGTAAATTTTAATCCAAATATATAACTTAAGATACCCGTATCCACCAAGTCTATTCCTGGGCAGCTGCGATAGGCACTTTTAATTTTACATTTTATTATTAACACATTAATCAATCAACTAATAATTTAGTGTCAATTGATAGTTCATTCAAATAGTTTGGTATATGCATTAGATTCAATAATATATTGGAGTTGTGTAACACACTCGACACATTGTACTTAACTCAACTCCACCTTGCACGTAACTTTGTATTGAAGCAATACTCAAACTGCGTCTTGTGTGTTAGGTACAAATATTTGTTTGCTTGCACCCGTAGGCAAGCCATAATGCAGACTTGTCGGCTTTTATTTTATTTATAAATAATTTTTATTTACAAAATTACAATAGAGTGTAATAATTATATGTATACTTTGTACAAAAATTTTAATTGTCTTTGATTGGTGAAATTTAAGACAAGTGCCTTCATGTGAAAGTGTTTATCAATTTGTTATTATCGAATGCAACTTATGACGTATCATCACGAAACTTGTGGCATCATGATAGTTAGTGCATTAATTTATAGGACAAGCTACCGAAATGAAGGCATAGCACAATCGTTTGAAAAAAAGCTCGTTGTGCACTTGCGGCTCGAGAAAAGGCTATTTACAGTGGAGAAGTCTCAATCGATGTGCACCCAACAAATCAATCAAGATGGAAGAATCAATCGGCAGCTTCTTAAAAGTGATAGTCATTCTATCAACCAGTGCAGAAAGAAATAGGGACATACATCCATAGCCTTTGTCTCGAAGGGTTACAATGAACATTTAGAAGCAAGTATTGGGCCGGTATTTGGTTTGTGACTAGTAACATTGGTTACAATTAAAAAACAGTTGTCTCATTGACATAAAACAAAAAAATAATTTACATAGAAAACAAAAAAACACTAACAAAGTACAAAAATGACTTGAATCAAAATGACGTATGGAAGCATTCACAAAAATTATGTGAGCAATGTGAGGGAAAAAGGGGTTTCCATAGCCAATTATATCCAGGAATTTTCTATGAAAATTTCACCATAGTGTTTACCACAAGAGAGTGGGATTTGTTGCTCATGTGATAAGTGATTGCTCCAAGAGAAAGAAATAGAAGTGGGTGTGTAAAATTGGCATGAATTATAAAGAAAAATATGCATTGATGTGGTATTAGTTAAAAAGTTATAGCCGTAGAGAGGGGTAAGGCACCAAGGAGAAGAAGTGAATTTGGGAGAATAGTTGACGATTTGATTGAAAATTGAAAGTAAGCTGCAGTTGTGCGAAAACCACTGGTGATATCGAGTGTGTTTGAGTTGAAGAGGGCTGACTGTGGAGTAAGGCAACGAGGGTCAAAGGCAAACAGTCTGGGAAAGAGGAGTCTGGGTTAAACCAGATGGCCAATCGGTGTGATCGGTGGCTCTTCGGTGATGGCAGGCAAGAAAGTGGTCATCGATCCATTGGTACTGTTGGGAGGTATCAAGCTTCGCAGTGGGGGCAGTGGAGGAACCAAACCGTTCGCTCCTCCATTCGACAGACCACCCTGCACAGAGAAACAACAACAACAATTATAAATAAATCAAAACTTTGTCACGAGAGAAAAAAGTTAATTTTAATTTTCCCCGTCATATAGAAGCCTAAAAGTATAACTTGCAAGCAAAGCATTTAAAATAATGTGTTCGGTAAAAAAGATCTAAAAAGTGACAGTCAGAAATGGCTCGATCGGCTGTCGCAGTGACCGGACTCGAGTTGCCGCGGCAGTAGCACAAGGCGCCAATAATTAATAGCCATTGTCACAGAGCTAAGATAAAATTAGAATAAATTAAAGCAAAGTGACATCTAGTGTGCAATGACCAGTAGAGAGTCAAGAGTACCACTAGCCAGCGATTTGGTCCGCTAGACAGATTTGCCCGGCACACATTTCTCTTTCGGTGATCGAGCAACCAAAATAGATACTCAAAGCTATTTATTATAAAACAGCGCAATATTAATGATAATAATGCTAATATACAATCAAACTATTCAAACTATGACAAAAGTAACCATTTAAGTTGAAAAAATTATATTCTAATGACTATAAATACTACTTGCAGTTTACGGGGAGGTAGTTTCTCAAAGTAATTCTTTAACAAAGCTCTTAAGTATATCGAGTTCCATTAATCATCATAATTAACAATCTAATTTAAAATAAAAAATCAAAAGTTAAATTATAATTATTTTTAGCCAATCTTTCAAAATTTTGTTATAAAATAAGATAATTGTTTAGCAATCGCCTAAAAAATTTTCGAATTTGTTTAAAAATCGAAATTATCGATAGTTTTAAATAAGAAGGGAGAGCCCTCGCCTATGAGCAGGGAAAGAGAAGTGTGGTCTACACTGTTATTACTAAAATAAGGCCGAAAAAACGACGGTAGAAATTAAAGATTTTGCGCTTAGAAAAATAAATATATTTTCTAGCTACGCGAGTGTTGAAGAGACGCTTTCTAGGTGCCTTTTAAATATATTTGGGAGATATGTGCTCACTTGGTTGTATCAGGTTGTCAGACTTGCACGAAAAGGTTCGGGAAAAAACTCGATGTTTGATTCTATTCTCAATAGATAGCGCTAGGTTCAATGGGCCCTGTTCTCAGTCCCCTTTAGACTCTGCGACCCCAAAGTCTTATTCAATTATCTTTACTTGAACTTGGTTTCAGTATTCTTGGTACCCGAGAATTATGCTAGAATTTTGGTGAGGACAGACGGACAGACAGAAACACGAGATTAATAGCAGGGCGTGTTGCAGCTAAATTGCCTCTCGCCCTGCTAAAAACATGCAACATTAGTAAAAAAATATTGGTATAATAAGATGAGTATTTCACAATTTAAATTTGCTGGGTTAAACATAAACAAAATTGTTCAAATCAATTCAACGTTGAGTGGAAAATGCGCAAACCCAAACTACTTTTGGTAATCTCCTTAATCCAATCGAATAATCAATCAATCAATCAATTACTTGAAGCGTTTTTTTCAAACGAGCAGTGATTGACCTCAAACGGCATTATGATATCTCGTTTTGTGTAAATTCGCCGAGCCAACACAACCACTAGACATGATTCAATATTCCCAATCGATACATTATTATTTTTTCATTGAACTAAAATAGAATAAAAATATAAAATAAATTGACGGATGCACAAATCGGTATTCAATCTAACTTGACTGACCATCCTGTACGTTGCCCAAATGGTTTAGAATGGAATAAAAAGACATTGACAATGACAAACTAAGAAGCCAAATATAAAATAAAAAATTGAGTTAACTTAAGTATTACTAAAAATAATTATAGCTTTATTGTTTGTACTATATTGTCAGAATAATAAAAAAATATGTAATCAATGTTTAACCACCTCTACTTCAACCATTTACTTATAATGTTTTTATAATATGAGGCAAAATCGCTAAACATCATTATTTAACATAAAATTAGAATCTTATATTATAATCCAAGCTTATATTAACTTAAAAATAAGCTAATTTACAAATTGACAATTTACTTTAGCTAACATTAACCAGAAATCACTGCAAATTAATTGATATTGTGTAACTTAAGTGAATTTGTATTGGACACAAAACTTACCGACATAAGCGTGACATCACCGCCGACCAGATAGGCTTGGTGCATATCACCCAGAGTGCCATATGCACTAGCGAGACTAGCTGCCGAGTCAGCATTGAGATGGAATTGCATCGGTCCATTAGAGGTGTTAATCGTAGCCATCTGACCGGCGGGGGCAATCAGAGTGCCACCACCGGGACTAGCCGAGTGTTGCAGCGCGCTTAGATAGTCCTCCTCGCTGGCAATCGCGTTGTAAAAACTTGTTGGCGCTATGTCCGACCCTACAAAACACAATCACTATTAGAATACATATTCAAAAAAGTAATTTCAAAAATAATTTAATTAAAAATGCTTGCAGTAGAAAGAAAGCAACGATGAGTAATGGTAACTAGGATATACCCTGCATGGGAGCTTCCCGGTGATGCGTTTCGAGGGAAGCACCCAAAGGCGAGATTGTTCCTCTGGTCAACAGACCAACGCAGTGGTTGAACAAAGCAAATCAAGGATTGCAATTAGAGAAAGTACTAGTGGAAATGCACCAAAGGGGTGGGAAGAGCATAGAAAATAACCAAATTAATTGCTAACAAGTAAAGGAAAGGGAAGTGATCGGGGATACTTTGATCGGTGAGGGAGTTAAACGACAACTAACCGAGTGAGGAGTATCGAAGGGAGGAGTAGTGGATTGGTGGAGGCGGGTGGGTGGAGCTGGCCAAATCGTCTAGTAAGTAAGTGCTCATACCATGTGCCAGTGTTGCCGGTGGTAGTGACGTCTCGATGTGCAATCCGTTGGGTAGCAGACCATTGGCAATATGACGACTATTGAGGCCATGTGGGATCTCCTGTAGAAGAAATGTGTGTCAGTGATAGTTAGCAGTCACGTGGTCACACCTACCATTTCGTAATCGGTCTGACCCGAGAAGCGATCATCACTCTTATTGCTAATCAACTCTTCTTCACCACCGCTGATGGAAGTCTCGGTGATGCCTTTGAAGCCCATGTGATTGAGACTGACAGTGGAAGGCTTTGTTCCATTAGTGGCGGTGTCGTATAGCTCCATGGTAGCCTTGGAACTAGCTGTAGTCTTGCTATCAGTGCCGCCAGAGTAGCCATCACTCTCTGCAATACAAATTTTATCCGAGATAGTACCATAGAGAAAAACAGAACATATATCGTCCCACCAGTCCCAAAGCTAACTTTGACAGTAGCCTTATCTGACAAACGCGCATCGCTCAATAGAATTAGCTCACTCAAAAGGTATAATTTTGCATCAGTTAGTGAAATGTATATTTACGAGTCGCTTGACTACCCATCCAACTAAAGCCCATCCAGCTCAAATAGAGTAATTAAATTTTTTCATACTATAATGCAGCCACAAAGATTAAAATTTCATACAGGCATCCACTGAAATTGCGGCCTAGTTGAGTCTAGAAGGCAATATAATAAGGCAGAAGGCAGAAATGACGATGGAAACAGCCCTGGCAAGGTCGATTGGTAATGCAAATGATTGGATGACAAACAGAGTAGCTCAGGCAGACAAACAGTAACCATAACTGAAGTTACGCAAAACTTTGAGAAACTCTGCTCTTAAAGCCTAAGATGAGTTTAACACCCTCGATGAAATTGCATCAGGGCACGAGTGCTGCTTCACTCTCTAACCGCCCTGCTAACAAGAGATTAACTGAGTTGATTTTCATTAACCAAATGTGCTCTCTAACACTTCAAACATTCACAAATTTTGTGGTGACTTCTTGTTAACGTGGCATAGTGCGTTTTGTGATGGAATAAACCAAAAAGTACCAATGCTCAAACTATTAAAAAAACTATCGTAATAAACTGCAACCTAAAAATTGATAAATTAAAGTAAAAAGCCAAATTAAAGCATAACAAGAATCTGTAAAAAGCACTAAGAAAGAAAAATGATAGGTTTAATTTGTGGGATAGTTTGCTATTTCCTGAACCTATTTACTTTGAAATGTCTCCACAGTACAGATAAAAACAATCGAAAATGGGAAACAAAGAAAGACCGTGCCAAAGAGTAGAGGTGGATACTACAATAGAAAGCACCGACCAAAGAGGAAGACGCCAAATTGATACAAATATTCATTGTCTTATTTCTCTGACTTATTCTTCTTTGATTATCGCTACAAAATCGGTGAAGCATTAAAATGTTTACAATAGAAAATGGAGAAAAAAACGAAGCGCTGGTGAAAGCAAAATTTGTACCAGATTCCGAAGAAAGAGGACAGTGATAGTGTCGTCGAGAGCATCACACCAGTGATGGTACTGCCAACCAGCACTAACGTCCCCAAGAACTTTGGCAAATTTCGCTCCGACACGATTATGCTGCAAATACTGCGTGTGATAGCGAGAATGTTGATGGAATGGGGAGGAGAGCCTCTCACACTACGATAGAAGACGCAACTGATAAGAAAAACGACAACGACTTAAGACAATAGAGAGAGAGAGAGAGAGAGAGAGCGAGGTGATAGGGAAGCGTGCCACAACAAGCCATTGCAGTCCAATTGCATTCTCGCGCCTCGTTATGCAAGGCTCGCTCTCAACCAGTGCATTATTTATGTCTTACTACTCTCCAAGGATGATAACAAACCCAACAAATCAAATATTAAATGCAATTCAGTCAATAATCAGTTACTGGTATGCGTGCAAATGAGCTCACCAACACGAGAAAAATAAAGAGAATAAGAAAATAATTAATTATTACTATCTTTTGTCTTTCTTTACTTCATTAAACTAATTTTTTAATTGCATATTGTTTTATCTGTAAACAATGTCAACTTACCTTCTTCATAACGCTTTCGTTTCTTGCGACGCACAAAACAAACTACCAAAACCTAGAGAAAAAAATTGTTTAGAAATAGCTACAAGATTTTCTGGTCAGTTGTAAATGCTAAATGTAACTGTTGTAGTGTAATTAAAAGAATAAAAAATGTCGACAGCATATATTTCTGTTTTACTATTTTTCTACCTTACACCGTTCTGTCTTCAAAAAAAGTAACGATTTTGCTTCTAGGAGGTTTGCTAGCCCTATTTTACTTTTTATAAAAACGAAATAAGACGCTTGGCACTGAATAATAAAAATGATTTGACAAACCTTCTGTACCAATAATCGAATCCATTTTAATATAAATTCTATCAAAAGTTTACAAATGCTAAAATTTTGAATAAAGTTACTCTCAGCCACAATATTCCGATATGATACCGTTAATAGGATTGAAATAAAATTTTAATTCCAACATTTGATTCAGAAGATATGAACTAAAGGGCAGTATGAGTGAGAAGTCGAGTGGCACAGACTGTCATGCCGGGAGCTATCACTACACAGTGCATCACTTGGGAACTCGGTATCTAAAATTAATGGCCAATGGCTAGTATACCCAAGACCATTTTATCAGTGTAGCCTGCCAATCACTAAATGACATCAAACGCTTTGCAAGTCTTACAATATTGAAGAGCAACAACGAGCTGCCCACAAGCGAGACGATAACTATTAAACGTGGAATATCGGCGCCAGTTTCTAGAACTTTCGATATGATCTTCTCGGTCTCAGTCTCGGTTTCTGTAGGAAAAAAATAAAATAAAGCTTTAGTTAACATACTAGAGAAGTAAGCATCAACTTGAAAAATGGTGCATGAGAAGTGCGACACGGTAATAACCGTTTGGTAACCAATGTGATCAAGATTGTCGTTGTGATAAAAGTGCTGCTGGCAAAACGTACCTTTAAGGGTGAACACAGTGACCTGGTCAGCGGAAAACTCACTGTCGCCCTTTTGGTTGCTCGCCATCACACTGAAGATGTACTGAGTGTCGTCGCGAAGACTTCCTATATTGAAGGTGGTAGCGTTGGGTGGGTACACGTCACGATACATGTAGGATGGATCGTCCACGAGCCTCTCCTCGGCAGGCTTATAGCGAATGCGGAAACTCTGCTCAAGACCACCATCGAAACCAGGAGTCCAACGCAAAGTCACAGAACCCGAGGTGACATTGACAACCCGCAACGAACGCGGTGGGTCCGGCCGAGAAGTGTGATTGAGCACTACGGCAAACGCATCAAAGCCTAAATCATTGCGAGCCACACAATCATAGGAACCATAGTCGGCACTGGTGACGTCGTTGATGATAAGTACACTTTGGTATGTAATCAAATCGAGTTTTCTTGTCTCTTCGATCACATATTTGAGCTCTTTCTCCATATTCTTCGATTTTTTACGATGATGTCCGTAGTCTGAATCAAAGTTATGTTCTATCACGGATCCTTCTCGTTTCCAGGTGAAAGTAACGTTGGGAGTGCCTTGAGCGCGACAAATCAACTTTGCGCTAGAACCCGACTCAGTGGCTGATTTTGAGATCATTGGCGATCGGTCAATCACAGGCTTATCTGTAACGAAAACGGTTGTCAAGCAAAGCAAACGCATTTTAAAATCAATTAAAACTATTATACTTCAATATATTTCTTGTCAATTACCATAGTTTAAATAATAAACTATCTTAAGTTAAGATTTGCTTTATATCTCGACCTTTGTCCCAAGATAATAATTCCGCAATTGCACGCGACCACCCATTTATGTTCTTTTCATAAGTTTTTTCCACTCTAGCTAAATTAACTAATATCTTCGACACTAATCTGAATTGCATAAAAATACGCTAATTAAGATGAGATTTAATAAACCTGTACATAGCAGATTCTGTGCCACCAATCTGACGGGCCAATTCACGATATCAATCGGCTGTTTTGGTTATGAGAAAAGACATGTGAGAGCTGTGGCACTGTGTGATAGAAACCAAACACATGCACGCGGTTTCGTGGTTTGGCTCAGTGATAAACAAGACAATTTGCATAACAAAACAAAAAAAGAAAGTGAGGAAGCAAAGCGCTCCTGCAGGAGATAACTTACGAAGAACCAAGAGGGTGAGAGTGGCACGGCTCTCTTGGCCAATGCCATTGTTTGCTATGCAGTCAAAGCTGGTGCCCGAGTCTTGCAAGGTGGCGTTCAAAATAAGCAGTGAACTTTTAAGCTTGGCACCGTCTGCCAACGCTTGCGACTCTTCTGAGAGTGTTTCCACGTCTGTATGGATACGCGTGCGCTGACTTTGCAGTGAGTCGTCATCGTCATGGCTAAATGAAGAGCTTGAGATTGACAAAACTTGCTCGGAATCGTTTCGGCGTTGCTGCCACGAGATGACGTGCTCGTTGGATGGATTCGAATCAACATAACACTCAAGATGAGCGTTGCTGTATTCTTCTACCAATAATAAATTAGTTGTCTTCTTGATTACAGCCGAGTCTGCATAAAATTATACATTAACATGATAAAATTGCACTAAAATTGTTTTAAAAAACTCACATTGAACATTGACACGGATAGAAGTTTCGCTAGTGCCGAGCTCATTGGTAGCATAAAGCTTGTAGATACCACTGTCCGACCTCTGAGCTTTGGTAAAATTGAGTAGTGGCCCATTGGTCTCTACTCGTCCAGTGCTGATCACTTCAGAATCGTCCTCGCGCTTCCACTTGTACGTGATGATAGCAGGATTAGCTCGTGCCGTTTGATTGAATGAACTAGAGTGCCCCTCAATTATATCGAACTGAGTGAGAGGCGGGTTAAGAAACTCAGGTAGATCTGGCAATTACAAGAATCACATTACAATGATAAAATCTCAACAAGTTCAATGCAAGTACTTACATTGAATATTTAATGTAATGGCATCATGAACACTTTGTTGAAGAATAGGATTTTTAGCTAAACAAAAGTGTCAATTAATATGTCAATATGTATATATTTAAAAAATTGCACCATCATACCTTGGCAAGTAATCACAGTACCGTCATCCTGACTGGTTACGTTGAGTCGCAGAATATTGCGAGTTGTTTTGCCACCATAGAGGCCATCGACAATTCCGTCTTGATGACCGGTCAACATGAAACCATCTCGCCACCAAGTGACCACTGACTGTGGGTTTGAGCTTCCAGTCTCACAGAGAATGTCCAACTGTGAACCAGCCACAGGCTGTTTCGGTGTCAGTTTGATCGATACTTTACTAGGGGGAACTTGAGAAAGAAAAAACACGCATAAATAGAAGTGAACAGAAGCAATCAACAATAAATAACGAAAAGAATAAGATAAGGGTGTGTCGCGCAAAAGAAAGTGAAGTTCAAACTTATCAAGCCTACAGGTAACAATAGTATGTATCTTCAGTTTGACATGTGATTAAAGCCACCCTCCCGCTCCACTGCTCAAACTGATGACCAGTCTATGCAGGTGAGAAGTGGGTGAAGAGATTGGATGTGCGGGCAACTTCACTGGGTGTTACTTACAGTGAACTGTCAGTGTGGTGAGAGCTTTAATCGGGGCCGAGGAAGCTGAATTCTCGCCAGTGCACTTGTACATGGCGCCATTGTCGCTAGGGTCGACACGGAACACTAGACGGAAAGAGAGAGAGAGAGAGAGAGAGAGAGAGAGAGAGAGGGAGAGAGAGTGAGAGTGAATGTGGGTGGAGGGTTCACTTACCTAGCTCGTTGGTGACAGTGTTGCCGTTGACCGAGATCTGGCTTCCTTCAGTGACTTCGCGCTCGGCCTTGAACCATTTGGGTGCACAGAGTGGGTTGCCACCCGTGCACACACACGTTAGACGCTGCACAGTCTCGTGTTGCAGTGCTTTGCTCTCGTCGTACCCGAAGATGTGAATCGATTCGGGTGGGTCTGCAAAGTGCAAAGTTTTTGCGTCATTGTCACGGCAAACGAAAAGACGACACAATTTAATTAGAAATATATGAATCCATAATGAGTCATCTATCAATAAAATGATCAATTCCGGAGGTACTTACAAAGTACGTTCAGCACTGACGACTCGACTATAGTCTCGCCGATTTTTTCTGCAACAAGAAAAACAAATCGATGAGTATCGCATGTGAGAATCAATATTTATTTTGGATAGAAAGCAGCGAGCTAAGTGAACAGACGAATCAGCTGCCACCAGAGCAGTCTCAACGCAAAGACACCGAATGCAATCATAATTTATGGAGATTATAAATTAAGCTTACCATTAACTGCATAGCAGGACAGCATTTTCATATTACGGTCCTAGGAAGAAGCAAAACATGTTAATATAAATCAATACAAACACATTATCCTATTGATAAGGCCTTGCTGAGACATCGAACTCCCGGCATGAGAGAGAGTGAGTGAGTGAGAAACAAGCAAGAGTTTCAAGACTGTGCGCAGATGAACCAGAACAATGCCGTTATGCCTGACAGAATGGATCGTTGGAAAGTGTACAAAATTAATGCCATTAAAGCAAGACGAGCAGATCGAATAGTTGACTAATATCAGTACACTATCAAGCCGGAGCAGTTACGCTTGATGCATACCAACGTTCCAATTTGTTAAAAAATATGAATGCTCAAAATAATTTAAATTAAACACCTCAATGATATGCTCAAAGAAATAATAAAAAGTAGGCTAACTATTGAAATTGAATTGACGGCATTAGAAGGAGTCAATGGTTTGTTTGACTGTAATTGGGCCCATCAAGCATGGATAGGGGCGGAAAAGATGTGGCTATGATCATTTGTTCAAGAGAGGTGCTATTTGGCCAAACGGCCTCCTCTGTAAGGCACATCGAGCAGCAGCAACTTAACTTTCACTTCACCAAGATACCGAGTGGAAAGTTTGCTACCAGTGAAAATGCCTTGAGCACGTGCGAGGCAAAAAAACCTATTCTGCTGGTAAATTAAGATATTTGCATAGAGGAAATGCTTGCTTGCGGACACCCAACCACATGATCCATACTAGAATAAGTCGCAATAATGCCATTATGCCGAGTCTCGTTGTCCACTTAGTTCACTTAGTTGCAGTAGTTCTAGTTCTTTGCTCCACAACTCATTTATTATCATCGCACCCAATGTGGTCACATCCCGCTGACGCCGCAAACAACCAAGTAGAATGGTACTGTGCACTTTTCATGTCTAAAAATTTTCTCTTTTATCTCTTCTACATATTAATTTCCTGTTAACAGAACTAAAACAAAAAACAACAGATAATAACAACCAAATAGATAAGTTGATAAAGCCGGTCCGCCTGGTTTAGCCTGATGTTGGAATCTGCTCTCAATCACAATTTAAATATTGCTATGTCAATAAAATTATCCACCGAAGACTACAATCAGGTTTCGCTACCTGGCACTACTTAATGCCCAAATGCAATTTTCAATGTAAAATTATAATTTAAAAACCAAATAAAACTATCCACCAGCAAAAAATACACTAGACGTCCGTGTGCCAAGTGAACATAGCGACTGAGAAAATAAACAAAAGGGTAGAAAGTGAATCGCAACAAAAAAAATTGAAATAACTTTCCATTGAATTCCAGAAACAGCAAAAGTGAAAGATTACTGCACATTGACACGCTTGACCATCGCAGTGGAAAATGAAATTCAATTTTAACTTATTCTGAGCTCTAAGCAATCAGCAAAAAAGAAAGCAAAAGAGAGCTTAGAAGTGAACAAACAACGACAAAGGTCGGAGACAAATTAAATTTAACAATGAAAATAGATGGTTAAGTGCGAGAAATCCAATCTAGCAAATGGCGTGTCGAATAGAGAAGGAGAGCGAGGAGAGACTGGAGATGACCACCAACCATCGATGGTGTTCACTCTCACGGCAAAGATCCACCCGCCTTGTACTAATCACACTTTGTTAATCAGTAGTAATTGATGACTCATTTGAATAGCCGGTTGCATAGTGGAGGCGTGACAGTGCGGACAAGCGTCCGGCTTGGTGCGTCTAAATTTGTCACCCACTAGTGGCAACACTGTAACCTAAGCGCCTGACAAGCAAATGACAAATCTTGTAGAATTTGTCTTCACTCTCATTCACCGCACTTGTTGTCAACTCATGAGATCGCCAAGCCCTAGCTCTTTCGCTGTCTCCTTATTATTATCAGCTCAAGTGAGCTGCAAATAGAAAGTCAAGTTGAGATCGAGTGATGATGCGAGTGAGCTCGAGCTCAAGCCCAGTGGTGTTCCATTGGCACGCACCCGCACTCGGGGCGCGCCCACGTCAATTTGTTATTGTCGGCTTGTGACTCGATCCATCCAGATAGTTCATCATCACAGCACATACTCACAGACCTAATTGATTATCTTTCACACATTGGTGACGACTAGAAGAACTTCGAGGAAGTAAGGCAGCTCTCCGTAGAACCAGATGCAGATTAGCTGCATCAATGAAAAGCGAATCAGACTTGGATCGCGCCTTCACTGTCCACACTGCTAGAAATAGCTGTGCCAATTGCACACGACAGCTCGAATCAATTAATTTCAGATGGCAGAGAATCAAAAAATAGTTCCCAGTAGAAGCAATGGAAGTTCTCGCATAGAGGCAGTGGCAATTTTTCCCGTTGCCTTTCGTCTCAGTGATGTGTGAGTCTGAGTCCAATGCATAGAAACCGATGCGCAAATGCGAGCGCCAATCATAGATGCCATTAATGGCAAGTTACACGGCAACACGCATCTAAGAGCACGGGAAGATTAAGACCTGCCACACGAGTATGAAGCAGCTTGTGTCATTCTGTCATCCAAATGACTTCAAGTAGAGCTGTGACACGAGTTGGTGTCACTTAGACTGGCTAATCGGTGAACTATCGCTAAGGCGTCATATCAAAATAGCCGATGCAAGCAGAAGTGAAGTGTGAGCCGGGAAGTGTCGCTGTTGACACGGCAAACATGTTCTCGTCAGCGTGGCTTCTCCGAGTCTCTCACCCTCTGGTTCGGGGTTGTGGTTGATGCCGCGAGCAGTGGCACGTTACGCCGCGCGCGCAACCTGTCCCTCACAGACAAGCCTCTCAGCTCGCGTTTCAGCATTAATTAGAAGACACAGCAAATAGATTAATTGTGACGTGCCCACCCCCACAACAGAGCGAACCTAGTAGTGGGACAATAAAACAAACAGCTAGCATGCCAGCGAGAACCAAGACACATGGTTAAGAAAGCTGTTTAAAAAATAACTCTAATTGTTAAAGGGGCAAAAATGCTGCTAGTGACGCCAAGACCATTTGTTAGATTGCAATGAATGCAGTGCAGTGGTAATATAATAGTGCCCATTGTATCTGTGGCACTGGTGCCAGTCCTGCAAGGCCTGATTGTGTCAAGTGTCAAGCCAAATTTGTTGCCCATCAAACGCAACACAACAAGCAGTCTAGCTGGGCACAAGAGGAAACAAACCCATTCGAAAGTAATTTATAAATTTTGAACCAACCTAAGAATAATGAGGGCAAGAATCGAATATGCATCGCCACTGCAAAAGAAACGACAGACGAAAAAAAGAACGACATTAATTTAAATATCTTGTTGTTTCCCTGAATGAATCCACTAGCCATTTAGATAAAAACTTGCGCCCTAAAACCTCAATTCAAAACTCAAGAGCTTTTAAGATGAATGTTGATTTAAAGCGGGAATTAATTACATAATTGATTAATTATCACGAGTATCAAAGCTAGTGTCTAGGGGAAGACAAGTAGACCGAGGCAGCCCGTTGCTTGGCTAGGGTGGGTCACTTGGAACATTTTGCACACAAATTTAATTAGATTTTTATAATTAAGAATCTTTATAAATCTTCCAAATGCCAAAGTGACAGAAGAATAAAGAACTATCAAGTTACAACAAAGATATAGCTAGATACAGAATGAGATTGCACCTAAACGCAAACCCTAAAAAATATATTAAATTTTTGCTAGTCTACTAACCGCATGTTAGAATAGTTGTATTTCAAAAATTAATTAAAACAAATCCGATATAAGCATTGTTAAAACAATCCCAATTCCGCACACATTTTTACTACAATTTTAGTTCTAAGTCAAGCTTTCACTGATGCCCTCGTCTTAGCTTGACTAATCGTGCAAGATAAACTGGCAGTGAAATGATCCAATTGTTCTCAATTAAATACGCATTAATATTGCAATTAGAACGAATGCACTCATCAGGGAATAGAAAAGAAAGGAAAAATATATTATTCACCGCGTGCAAGAATCTGTGCCCCTTTGCCTCATATCAAGCGAGTCAAGTGCAAGTTTATTTTTAATTAATCTGACTTGAGAATGACAGATAAAGCTTGCTGGATAAAGCTCAAGAGATCGAATCTCGTGGCAGACAAGCCTGTGCTGCTAGGTGTCAAGACACATGACTCATATCAAATCTCCGTAGTATACAGTTTTAATTTCTTTTTAATTACATCTTGTACTATCTCGCATTGCATATTGATCAAGAACAACAAAGAGTGTTCCCTGTTCATGTTGGCTAAGTTTAGTAGTTTAATAAGAGTAACAAGAAGTTCACCAAGCGGAAAAACAATGGAGTCGATTGAGAACAACTCAGTGGCAAAGATGAGCCAAGTAAGCGCATAATCAGCTTAAGGAAACTCACTCGAATCGAGTAAATCGTCAGTGTGTGGTCGAATCAAAAGAGGCAATTTGTGAACTAGCCAGCGGCCAGTGATAAAAGTGGTGAGAAATTTCTCATGTGCTAATCAGGCGAGACAAATGGCAAACTACAGAGTGGGATAGACCCAAATTGAGCCATCAACTCTCCTTCTTGCAGTTCTCCAATGTAGACCTTAATCTAAAGCGACCAGAGCAATATCAATCATAGCTTGACATGGCAAAAAATGAGCGAACCTATTACCAGTAGTGAGAATTCACCATACACGATGAATGGGCCTACCTGGTTAGTAATAGTAATGGTGATGTTGGCAGTGGTGATGAAGCCGCCTCCGTGAGCAGGTTCGATGGTACTGTTGTTGTGCACGATTGGTCGACCATCCACCACCCAGCTGATTTGTGCTGCTGGATTCGAAGGCTCAGTGCGGCAACTTACTTGAACCACGTCACCAGCTTTCACATCCTTCACAGAACTAATCGAGAGTTTGCTCGGCCCAAAGTAAACTTGTAGCTTGACTTCCTTGCTGACAGGTCTTTCTATAATGGGTGAACTTGCTACACAGCGGTAAACAGCTCCGTTATCGCGACCTTCAGCCCGAAACTCAAGTGTGTTCACTGAGTACTTCTCTGCCACGGTAGTGTAAGAAAAGTCTATCTGTTCGTCGTTCCTGAACCAGACTAGCTGAGCAAGAGGATTACCGCCGCGTGCTCTACAATCAAGCTTGACCGTGTCGCCCACTTTAAGGGGCTCTCCCTCGATGTAACCTGAAATTTCAGGCTCACCGGGAGGGTACAACACAGACAAAGAAACAGTGCGGCGCATAGGACGTCCAGTAAGAGCAGGGTGGACAGCTTCGCATGTGTAAGGCACTCCATTGTCTTCTGAGTGACCTGACACCGTTATCTTGGACTTGCTGGTGTAGACCACCGACTCAGCTTCCTGGATCGAGTTTGAGTCAACCAGAGTAGTGGTTAGTGTAGTCGTTTCTTGTTTGTTGCCCTGATCTGTACAATACCAACAAATAAATATAGTGAATGAAGAAATCGAGAAGAAGACAAGTGTGCTACTAACCAGGACGAAGCTCGACGTTTTTACGGAACCACTTGATCTGCGCTGGTGGTTTGCCACCGGTCACCAGACACTCGATTGTTATCGAGCTACCTTCTTGGATTTCAACGTGAGATGAATTTTTCGAGTTACTCTTGGAGTTCGATGGTGTTGTAATCTCGATCGAACTTGGAGGAACTGTGAAAAATCGAAAACATCAGACAAGTACGTTGGTACACTAAGACAAGTGTGACTTAGTGTATTTAGTAGAAATTTCAAAGCTGGTTTTACACCAAACAAAAACTGACTGATTTATGCTAATAAATCAACCAACGCATACACCTAAAAAATTTTTAAACACTACTTTTTATATTAATTTTATTTAAAAATATCTATACCTAAAACCAATTTGAGAGAATGAACAGTATAGAAGCTAAATAAATGAAACATTGTTATTTTACTTTTAAAGCGAGAATTTGCTTGTTTTAATAATTTGTATATCTTAAAGAATGCAAATATTAATAATACTTACTGAGCACAGTTACTTTTGAGGTAGCACGAATAGGAGCATAGTTCTTGCCACCAGGTCCGACCTAATAAAAGTAAAGCAGTAACAATGAATTAGTTGGAAAGAGGCGCAGTGAAGTCAAGACAGTACCTGGCATTGGAACTCGCCATTGTCTTCGTTTTTGGCATCGACGATGCGGAGATTCTGCACGCCAAGACTAGCATCGCCGACCATCGAGTAGCGCGGGAAGCCCGGGATGTTGCGGTCGTAGCCAAGGACAAAACCATCCTTGGCCCACTGGACCGGGCCGCGCTGATTGCCGATCACGCACTGCAGCACTACTGTGCTCCCTTCGATCACATTCACTTCGCTTTGCGGAGATATTTTGAAGTATTGATGATGCGCGATTTGCGCTTCAACTGTTTGGGTGAAACAACAAACGATTAGTGGTGTTGAGATCATTAAAGTTGGCACTGGTTAATGTTGCTCCATGACCAATCTAATGGACTGACTCAGCGACAAGCGAAAAGCCTCCAACTCTGCTCCGATCATGTTGACAATCGAAGCCATTTAATTGAGGCACACACGCCAAGTTTGGAACACAAGCGCTAAGTTTATTGAAAAATAAAACTTTCTAAAGGTCGTTATTGTGTGGGCGACAATGGACTAGGAACTGGCCAGTGGCCACTGCGCGTGCTATCGGCTCCAAAGACATGCGGCCTACTCATTGCGTAGCGATTCAGAAGAGAGAGAGAGAGAGAGAAAGAACGATCGGTGGCAACATCGAGTGGCCATTGATGACACTGTTGGCCCGCGCGTTCGGTATCAATGGCCCTTGTTATCGCTCCACTGCAAGTGCGAGATGGCTGGTCGGCAAGCCGACTTGAGCAAACATTTAAAGCTGCTTTAAAAACGCCACACAAAGAAAGAACACAAACAAGACATGAGAGAGAGAAGTTGGCAAGGGCGGCAAGCGAAGAGCAGTGGCAGGCAAAAGGCCAATTAGAAACGAGATCGATGCCTACTGATGACCATTGTCGGAAGAGGGTCACCCAGGGACCAGATTGGCTCAACGACTAATTGGTGCCCCTCTGGTGTCAACGAGGGGTAGTGGCGTCTAGCGCGACGTTTCATTAAAACCTGGTTAGTGTGACCCAGGGGGACACATCATGCACATCATTAGAGAAGCACCATAGCCAATCCGACCAATTAGGTGAAAACGGGCAAGCAAAGACCTTCTCAAAGTCCGCTTCGACCATCGTCCGCATTGCGGCAAATCGACATCGTACCCAAACCCTTGCTGTTTCATCACAAATTGTTGTCAAAAAACGAATGGAGAAAAGACGAAATTTTCCCGCCAACTTGAAGCAATTGATCGCAGGGATGTAAGTCAAGCAAATCGAAACGAGGTGATATCATGCAGAACAGCATCAAAGCAGGAAACATTAAGCACACTTTGTTCTCAATGCTCATCATTGTTGTAGTCTGATCCAACAGTTTTGAACTACTACATCCATCGGAACTCGCATCATCAGCCACCGGCAAGAATAGTCATTTAAGGCAAATGTTTGTTTAGTTCGAGTCGAGTTAGCTCAGCCAAGCCCAGACTCAACTCTTCCGCCACTAATCCGTACCGCCGTTCAGTCCGCCAGTTGGTGCACTAAGTCTTGATGCACGCGCTAGATTCACTACGACTCGGGATCGATAGTTAATCAAAGGCAAGCTTGAGTAAGCCGAGTAGGAAAATGGGAGAGGAAGACGAATTCAAATGGAGCCCACAAACTGGGCGCCAGCCACAACAATAACAGATGGGCACTTGAAAGCGCGCGGCATGGCATGTCCGCTAGAGGTGCAAGCGCGCATATTGGTTTGGAATTCATTTGAATATACTCTCACCCGCCGCAAACCTGGTGGCAATGAGTTCCATTCGCCCCACTGCCTTCACCCCGCGCCAGATTTAAGCGGCATAATTCAGAAACGAATCGTGCTCAAAACATTCCATATGTCAAATTTATTCATTCCACTACCAAGAAGCACACAACCGACGGACACAAAGTGGCCTCGATGTACCAAAGTAAATTGTCCCCAACTATTTATTATTTCAAATTATTTAAATTAAAAAATGCCACGTGACTAGAAGAAAAACGAGAATATGAAGCAAGTTGAAGACGAGGTTTCCTTTTCGATTGGCCCAATTATGGCACAAATCGAATAGGGAACGAGCAGTTCAATGTGTGTTCGATCGAATGTGTAAATGAGAGTGCGAGCTCACGATTCCATTCTTGCAGCTGCACTGTGCACAGCCAGTAGAGGCAGGCCTGGTGCGTGATGGGTCTTGCCGTGCCGAGACCAAAGTGTTACTAATTGAATTATGCCAAACGACTTGCCAACGACAATGCTAGTGCCCGTCCTCTACCCAATCCGCGCTGAGTCAACGTGCCAAACACCAACCTACGTACAGTCTAGTGTGAATCGGCCAAGCAGACAGCCGGCCACCGCCGGTAACAGCTTTCACTAACTGAAACAAAAGACTGGGCCAGACACGTGCGCATTCCAGGTCCGGTCGGGCCCGGTATGACTGGGTATATCATATCACCAAAGCAATCGACTGGCGAGGGGAAGGAAGTCACAACAGCAACACACTGCTTTCCATTTACTTTAGCTAGCAAGCTTGCTTCAACCAAAATTGGCTAGCGTGATTAACACTTACGTGCTTCAGTAGGTGTGAAATCGATCACTTGATCACTGAGTCACGTCAAATAAAACCAGTGTAATTAAATCGAATCGCTTCAAAGCGTTTAGATAAAGCAAACAATGGTGCTCGGACCGTCATCTCGAACAACAAATTTTTACTACGCTTTAGTCAAACGCAAAGTAATGATTTGCCTATTACTTTCTCTAAAGTAACTTCAAACGCAATAAAAAAACAAATCAACAAAAAAATTAAATCGTAAAATAAAATTATGAGCAATTTATTTAAAGTTGTGAAGCTAAAAATTAAATAAATAAAGAACATAAATCTTTGATATTTGAAAAATATATTTTGATAACAACTTGGTCAACTGGGCATTTTTGACAATTTAAAAATTAATTATATTAAAAGTCTGTGAGCAACAAAGAGGAGAGTGAGTGCAGTGAAGGCACAAAGGCAACAGAAAAAGCGACAGTGGGCGACCAATGGCTCGGCACTAGATCGAAATTTAATCGGCGTGCTCGCCACTGCTCCCATCTCATGCTTTCCAACTTAGCCGATTCGCCACTTAACCTGACTGCTCAGTGCCGAGCACACTGCAGTCGTTTTCCAAACGAAATTCAATCCGATCTCCAATATAATTAATTTCAGCCTCGCTGGATTATAAGAATCAGGAAGAGGTGCAGAAAGCAGTAAATGCTATGAAACACAATTCAAACATACAGTGAACTAATTCATTCAAATTCGAAAAATCTGCGTGCGACAAATTTTTCCATAATTCTGACGTAAACTCTAAAACTTATCGCCACTGAACCAGTCTACCAACTAACAGTGGTGGTTCTAGCAAGTGGAACCTTTGTGTGAGGCCAGTAGCAGTGAGTGAAAATGAATTTGGTCCAGTGTGGCCAGTGCCCAACACAAGACAAACACAAGCATCATCGTTCACTGGCAGTGTTTCTACTCTCTGTGTGATCTATAAATTGTTATCAGTCTGTTTACAGTGCAGCTCCAAAGCTGGACCTTACGAATTAACAAGCCTCCATGGTCCCAGCCAATGCTAATTGAATTGGAGGGAAATAGAGCGCGCGATACCCGAAAACAAATACTGAGAAGTGAGTGAGAACCAAACAAGAATCAAGCTTGCCAGCGGCATGCATCTATGCAATCTGGCTAACAGATTAGATCAACATCGCACTTTGGTGGGCAAGTAGATCGAAGCTTCACCAAACTCATTGCTTTGCACATCTATTAGCGCTATATGCTAAACACAGTTTTAAATGAAAAAACTAAAAACTTAGCATTATCAAAAGAATTATAAAATCAACTTTATAAGAGTACTGTGCAGAGTGGCTAAATTGCAAGTTCGAGTAGAGTAAAAAACACTTCATCGTTCACTTTTAGACCCCTCGATTAATCATCCAATAACCAAATAAATTAAAATTATATTAAACATAGAGTAAAAAAGCGTCACTATGAAATAGTGCTAACAAGTGCATCTTCACTACTTTGATCCTCTTTCGATCGAGCCTAGATAAACTGATCGATTAGGTAGAAGCGAGAAGCAAAATTCCTTCCCTAACATATAGCTGTTTGAATACTATAAATAATAAAATGCGAAAGTTTCAATTGAAATTGAAAATTGCATTGATAAAGCATCCTTTTTGGTCGAAAAAGCATTCGACAACTAATATTTTTGTGTGGTGCAGCCCAAGAGAGATATAACAATTCACAAAGAGGCACAGAAAACCAACGAGCCAAAGTTAAAAATATTTAAAATAATCTTCCAGCGAAGCACTGCTCATCAGGAATCGATTCAAGTAGCTTCCACAATACCTAACACAATGTAGATGATTTTGAGAAAATAATTTGCATTATTTTTTCTTTTGATTTGATCTCCCACAAAGATGGTATAGAAATTAATTCGAGGTAGTCGTGGTGTGAGAGAGGGGAGAGTGACGAACGAGCGAGGTCAATGAGCCGCGACCAGTGTCACTGGGAGGCTTGGGCAACCCACTGCTCAATTAGGCACACACTGTCTCACACCCCCACCAATCCACCACTGGGCACACCACAATGCATTATGCAAATGTCAAGTAGTGAAACTCAAAACTTTATTATAGTCAAGTGGACAACCACCGACGACCAAGGTGGCGGTTTACTCAGATAACAAACCATAAACCGAGCCGATGCTACCAGCACATCACATATAGACAGTCATCATCTCGATAAGCGTCAAACACCTATCTCGAGACAGCCACGCTAACTACTGTCGCCTTTCTTCGCTCGGTTCGTGTGACCACAAACTAGTTAGCCGTGGAGAAGTCAAATTTATATATGATATAACTCTAGCTCAATTAATCATCACCAGTCATCTCAGACAAAACTGAGACAAGTAACAGCAATCAAGAAACAAGTCTCCGGTTTCTTTTTTGCTTTTAATTAATTAGCAACCGTCAGCAAGATAAACTTTAAATTTTAAAATTAAATAAACTGAGTAATACTGCACAAAGTTTTAATAAAAAACAATATACAAAGTAGAATAAAAAGCATTAATATGAAAAAATTGTTGACAAAATTCCAGGAAGATTAGGGAAAAGAAAAAAGTAAACGACAAGTTGTGCCCACTCATCCTCCTTACAGTTGCAGCATTGCGGCAACAAAATTCACCTGTCCACTCGGTGCATGAAGAAAAGATAAAGAGACACTAATTAGAAAGTGATGGAAAGCAGTGAAGGAGAAGATGGAGAGACTGTGCAAACGAGCACGGCAAAGAGGAGAGTGGATGACACTTGGAGAGGGGTCGCTTCAAACAATGCCCCTCGCCAAATGCAAATCACACATGTGCTATCTCACAGCAGCTTTTCTTTTGCTCAGTGCTATCCCAACTATACAGATCAACTAAGAACTGACCGAGTCAACACAAATAATATAATACAAATAAATCTCCACTGCTTTCCCATAAAATTCTCTGTAGAGCCATGAAAGACAATGATAATCAACAAAGTCATTCTGTATAATTAAATTAAAAAGCTATATATTAGATTTTGATTAGCCTTGATAAGTTATTGGTAGAAGAGCAACGGTTAGTGGTTGAAAGAAGGCCACCAAGTGATAGTGAGCTTGATTGCTTCTCATTTAGACAATAGGGCGCGCTCGGTGATGAGTCAATTGGACTAATCAGCCGAACTAGTGTGGCCACCTAGCGATCACGACCTATCGTCATCAACGCACATCGTCGTTCGCGTTGGACAAATAGCGCTTTCACTGTGGACTAATCGCTTCCACTAAAGTGATGCTTATGCCATGTCGACGAGAAAAGTGGTCTCTCACTCTATACAACAAGCACTATCATAGAACTTGACAACAAGCAAAATTAACATAAAACTCAGAAGCGATCGAACACGCGTCAAGAGATCAAGCTAGATCGGTTCCAAAGCAAGAGTAGGGTGCCGGTACTGATGGATAAGGTGAAAGATGTTTGCAAAATTGATTGGATCGAAGAGAAAAAAGAAAGGCGAGGAGAAAGGAGCTGTCGTTGGCGCAGCAAGCACCATGAATCACTCTCGGGCGAGCGGCGAAACAATCATTTGGCGTAATGATAGTTGGTGCCCGCCAGCCAGCCACCGCGAACCATACTTGTGCAATCCTGGCTGGGAGATTCGTGGAAAATTATGAAAATCAAAATCAACTCATGTCGAGACTCGACTTGAACCGCAAACTCCAACCGAGCTTCCAATTGTATGGATCTGTACAGTTGAAGCAGCATATCTGCGCATTTAATTACATAGCTCAGTCTAATTGTTTGTAAGAGCCATCATTGCAGTGTCGAGTGAAGCCGAAAATGCCGCCACAAGAATATCATTTGGCCCCAACGAGAGAAAGATAGATAGAGCAAAATGAAGAGAAAAATTAATATGAAAATAAATGATCTATGAGCGTAAGCATGCAAGTGAATGGCAGCACCCACCACCGACGCACTCGCTCCCTCTTACGTCATTTAATCTCTTCAAAATTTAAAATTGATCCAAAAAGAGGTTTAGTTAAATGGAACAGTATCTCGGCGATACCAACCATCAGGACAAGTATCCGGAAAGCATATGGATAACATATGAAATTGAGAATGGACAAAGCCAAGCAAAGACTAATGATAAAGGATTAATCGTACACAAATGGCCCTGTGCCGGCACAGATCAAGTCAAACTAGTAGCACTGGCCTAATTAGATTAGAAACACTCGCACAGTGAAGAGATAGTGAAGAGAAGGAGAGAGTGTTGGTGCAGCATGGTGCCAACCTGACTGCGCGGGCCACACTGACACCACCATCTATCACTGCACTGCACTTAGCCCGATGGAGAGACTTGGTGCACATCTCACCAATGTCTTAGGGTTATGTCCCGGGACGCCACTGGTTGGTCGGTGGTGCACTCCAACAAAAACAACCAGATCGCAATTATATTTTAACTTAATTAACCAACCTAATCATGTGAAAATTCATCACTACTTGAGAGCAGCGAGACAGGAGAGTGGGGAAAGCAAAAGTAATTGTAGTAAGACAGAGAACAAAGACAATGGTGAGAGGCGGAGTGAAAACGATAACGAGTGGCTGTCTGTCGCGGCGACGCCATCCGGCATCGGCACCGACCAGTGGTCAGTGGCACAGCTCACCACTCACGTCGTTAACCTTAAGGGGAAATCGAGCATCTCGCCTTGATGACTACACACTACCAGATCAAGTTAGTCACATGGCAACATTGCAGACTTGATCTCACCCTGTGATGCTCTCAAGATACGCCAAGCAAACCTGCCATCTCATCCACTCGGCACCAAACCGAGAACTGGCATCATTAAAGTGACAGAGTCAAGCGTGAGCATATTAAATTCAACACTAAGCTACTGAAAAGGCCAGAATGCCACTTCCAGGTTCGGGTACAGTCCCTCAATTTAGGGTCTCTGTGCGTTCTCACATCATACTGTCGTTAGAATTACTTTAGATGTCTCGATGATTGGCAATGCTGAGAACTTTGGACTGGATAACTCAATTAGCACAGCACTGCTCTGCCCCAGCAAACAAATGCGTACCTAATCACAACGTAGTTGAGAAATATCCAGCATTTGACAACTAAATGTGAAGTTGTATAAACTTGACAAAATGAAAGTCAACTCAAAGAAAACGGCTAAAGTTTTAAACTTGACTGCACATATGTAACGAGGTCCGAGTAAGATTGCAATTAATCTAGGTACAATGTAGATAAATCAAACCTCAGAACAAGTGCCTGGTATGTCGATGGATTAATCCGGTAGCGGAAAAACACTCACAGTTTCAGTCTATAAGTTGAATGAAGGCAAGAAGATTAAGTGATAATCGAAACTATAGAACTACAGCAAAAGCACAGCGACAGTGCTCGAAATGAGAAAATTAATTTCTACTAGCAATGTAAATCAATGCAAATCAGTCGATGGGCAACAAAGCTTATGGAATGCGATAAATTGATAGAAAGGCAAGCAAGCATGGTCAGATATAGGATTGATTAAGAATCACAACAGTAAAGGGAGATGACTTAAGAGGAGATGCTTGAAGATCAATTGAGTTCTACAGTAGACTGTGTCGCGCTTGGACCAACAACAAATCCGAAGACAAAAGCTTGGCGTGTGCAATAGAGATTAGAGTGGACTGCCATTAAGCATTCCACTTGCCCTGTCTGATTGGCGGCCCATTCCAGTGCGCTCCACTAACCAGTCGGCAAAGTAATCAGATCAAATTGGTTGCAAGACAATTGCAAAAGCAAGAGGACTTGTACAAATGTCAAACAAAGACCAGCTGCTATAAGTTAAACTATTTAAATGGTTCATTCATCAAGGTATTGGCGAAGACCAGGCCGTGAGCATCAAAGCTACGATTAAGGTGACAATTAATTGCAAGTTAACTTTGTGCCAGTTTTTTCAAAGAAAAAGTTCCAAGCATTCCAACGAATAAATACCATAGGTCTCACAATGTAACAATGTTTGTGCAAACTAAACTAATGAGTTAAAAAGAGCCACCAAAGTGCTTCAATATCGACCCTGTAAAGCCATTAGTGGTGACCAACCGGTGAGTGCATCATTTGACCAATTGACAAATGCTCACTGTTTAATTGATCACAATTGTTAATCACAATCACAAAGGTTAACCTTGCGAGAAAAAGTCCTCAATTGTTCCAGTTAGGGTAATAAAATTTAAATTATAACTGTAATTATTCGACCTAGTAGCGCCGAGGGAGCCGTAGAAAGTAGGGTGACGAAATCAACGAATCGCTGTTCTTTAATTAATCGATAGCCATCTCGGATCACCAAAGGCACCAAACAAAACCAGAACTCTAAAGTGGCCTAGGTCTCTTACCTATCCCAAGTGCACACTGCACAGTCCAATTTCACACTTGGTTTGACAAGCATATAAATTGATGCTAATAAAGAAGCAATCACATCGCGATGACCGCACAATTTTGAACAAGATAAATCATAAGCAAACTTATTTCAACAGTGAAGTTACAAATCAATTCACTTTTAAATTTCAATTGAATTTGCCCCAAGTGTCCAGTAGAGTGTAAACGCCTTAGGCTGATGCAATACAAACATGAAAAATCGAAACATCTGAACTAATTGAACCATTGCACATTAAGTTTTATACTCTACATAAAATATACTTAAACTCCAACTTGACCACAAGGTTTACAAACAGTATTGTTGTAAGTGTCCAACTGTTTTCAATAATAGTAAAGAAATCACTTGCAAGTTGCATAATCAAAGTTCTCCAGTGACAAGTCAGGAAAGATTTAAATGCAAATATCGACTCTCTCAAGTGAAGAATAGTAAAGTGAATGGGAATGTTATGTTTGGGTCTTGGAATCATCAAGGGTGCCACTGGGCTTACAGTGCATGTCCAGCAATGGCAAAAGGTGACACATGTGCCGGCATAGGATGATCGATATGGTGCGATCACTTGCCAGGCCAGTGCACCATTGGTCGACTGCAGTACGAGGAGAGATCTGCTGTCGGTAGAGTGGAGTTAGACCGGTGATCGATCGGCTCACTGCAGCATCTATTGTGAGATGGCACGATGTGAGCGCCATGGATCTATCGCCATGCATCCAGCGGTGAGAGTAAACCGAGGTGCTAATTGCTCGCAAATGGATATGTCAACATGCCCACCGAGTGACAGTCGGCGGCACGAGCCGTGTAATGGCCATGCGCTGCCCGACTCTCGGTCAGACTTGAGCAGCGAAGCGGCAAGTGTCATCACTGGCGCACCATTCCACCATTCTCTCGTTTCGCACCATCACCACGCGTTGCATCCTTCGTGAGACCTCTTGGCCAAGGAACAGTGCAAAAAAATTAATTTGCTTTTAAGACATTTCGTTCAACCCAAACGGAAACGTATAGAATTCTATTGAGAGTAGTAGTCAATCAAACAGGACAGCAAGTGACAAGATTACAATAGATCACTATCAAAAGTGGACCGAATGATACTAAGAAGTAACACCCATCTGGCACTTTTCCACTCTTCTTCATACCAACTAAGATATTTCAACTTTTTTTAGTTAAAACAAGTTTTTTCTGATTAAAAAACAATATGAATATATAAAAATATTAAATGACAAAAATCACTCTCAAATGACACATATAGCTTGAAAGCGAAAGCAATAAGTCAACTTCGACAAAGACTGACCAATGGTGCGTGTACCGTCAAGTTGATTGATACCGCTGCTGGTCAGTACCGAAACAATAGAGATTAATGGACAGCAAGACTGGAACGACCAAAGCAGTCTGGAGATAGTAGAGAGAGGGAGAGATAAAATTGCACTGCTTAGAGATTGCCGGGCAAGGCATCGGTCAGACAAGAGAGGACAAACTAGTCCTCTCCAGTAGCCATCAATGTACACTAAACAGTGAGTACAAATCAAATGAATGACTTTAATCCACAAAGATTGCAATTAATAAAGTTAGACAAAAAGCGACTACTGTTCTGAGGCAAACGACATCAGGCGCCATCGCCAGTGCAGAGACCGCAAATTTTAAAAAAACAGTGGTGCACCACAGTTGTGATGACAAGAGCCATAGCATCAATTGCCCTGCCAGTGTGCACACTAATCACTCTAATGGCAGGCACGATTAGTCAGATTGCAAGCCGTGTCGCGTGAGTAGATCGATGAATCACTAGCCGCCACCCTTTGTAAGGTGCGAGTTTCACCAAGAAAATTTAACATTAAAAACAACAAATAAGCAATTTATTATTAAAATTAATAATTAATTAAAACAAAGAATTGGACAGCTTAGGAGAGACCAGTTTGTTTCATTAGTTGATAGAAATGAAGTCCCCTTTGAAGGGACACGCAAGAATCTCCTCAGGCCAGTTAAATAAGCTGGATGGCCATAGGTCTGGCACTACCTGTCAAGCTCAGCATTAGCTACAACACTTTGCATCCTTCACTGGGGTAAAGAGTAGACCTCTGCTCAGTGCTGATAAAAGCTAGTCACCAAGTGTGTGCGCAATGATATTCAAGTAGCAGCAAAGAATTTGACTCGCTCCCCGCTTAATGTTAATATTAATTAATTTTAATTAAAGACAGATGCGTCATGTTGAGAAGGGCTGACTACGTACGAATAAAGAATTATTCTAACAACAATCAACATCAATGAAAGAGTGCCGCCACCACTGTCAATGTGGCATGCATATCAAACGTTTCAAATTTAAATTCCGGGTTAATAATAGTGATAGTAATATTAATAAGACTGATCGATATTAATGTGTATTAAATGAAAAGAAAAAAATAAGTTGGCGCTGTGGCAAGACAAAGCTTTTGCAGGCAACACTCAACAATCGGCCTGCTCAAGAAAAGACCTCCATTGTAAATCGCCATAGAGGAGACGCACGCGTTACCTCTGGCCACATCTCAAAAAGGGCACTTTGTACTGCTAAAGGCAGAGAACATTTTTTGAGTGTTGCCTGTACATCGAAGCGAGTTGTCTACTATCAACCGATAGATGTCGCGTCAAAAAACATGACGACAGAGCTGTTAACGGGGGTCCGGGTGAAAATTGTTCTAAAGCACTGTAAAAGTTAATTAGATTCTCCAGTTCACCGCTAGGTGGCGACCAGTCTATGGAAGTTAACATTTAAAAAGGTCTCCCGAGACCAAGTCTCTCTAAAAATTTTACCCGGACCCCCGTTAACAGCTTTGCATGACGAGGCTGTTTTTCTATTTCTAGGCAGTTTTCCATAGACTGTGGCGTCGCCAAGCGGTAAGCAGGCACTTGCATTGCCTTCCTTAGCGCTTTGGTCATCAGAAAATCACCTCTGCACGGACAGTTTCGTTTTATTTTCGAGAGTTTAAATTCTATTATGTTTAATTTAATCCAATCCTAAACGTTCAAATACGTTTAAATAATAAATAATAAAATTGACATGAATAATTGTGAATCAATTCTGTGCAGAGAAGTATGAAAATAAAAAACTACAATATTTGTTGTATAGTGAGTTGATTGTAGTATCTTCAGTGAGTGGCCGCCCAAGCTGGTCAATATTTCAATGTCAACTAGTAGTGGTGAGGTAAGTTGGCAGTGGCAGAGTACAAGTGAGACCATTCACTGCGTGCCCGATCTTCTATCCTCCTCTACCTGTCACTGCTCTTTCTCATTACAGCCTCACGCCATCAACTTTCACTAATCAGCTAAGACAATTACCCTAGCGTGAGATTGGCCAGCTAGAATCAGAGGATGCAACCCTCACATTGACAAAGCTGGGTTACTCGCTCGCGTCAGTTGTATTGTCAACAAAGGCAACGTTTCAAGTAGCAATTTGTCCGTTTCTGAGGGTATGTATGTAGAAAGAGCCACAGTGGCCAGCATCCTCATCATAATAATGGGCATAAATTAATGGCTTCAAGGCAGTGAGTAGAGTTGGCGGAGACAAAACTAGCAATGGCGCGGGCTGATATCCATCACCGAGCAAAGCGTGGCATTAGCATCTCCGACACAATAGCCCTCGCGTGAAGTGTGGGGCAGCGTGAGACGGAGTGGCATTGCTCAACACCGGTAGCCGCCATCCGCAAAGAACAAGTGGTGCGAACACCGAAGGCCACCGACCCTAATACCCACCAGCCAGGTATCGAAAGCCAATCAGACCGATCACAGTGTAACTGTAACAACTAATTATATTCATTACTGCCGCGCGCCGAACCACCGCCACCATCAACTGATGCTAGTCGTGTTGAAGAGCACGCCGTGATGAGAACCGAAATTTAGTTAAACAAACATGTAAGCTAACTCTGCGTGTCTCACTAACGATATGAGCCTATATTAAGCTAATAATTAAACCGAGACGAGAATCCGTTTGCCGTTCAAAGAATGTTTTGCTTGTTTTCTTTTAAATGAGCAACGCCAGTTTGGTTGAGAAAATTTGGCACAATACCTGTAAAGAGAAGTAAACAATGATTAATGCTCATGCATTCAAAAAATCAAGTATCCGTTTAAATAAACAGTAGTGCTGTCAATTTGATCAAAACAAGTAAACTTAACTTAAATCCTTTTAAATAATGCAATACCATATTTAAAGATTTCAGTGATTTAAAACATTTTAATTCCGGATTAAAAAAATTATTTTGAATTATTATTATAAAGTGAATTAAAGTTAAAATGAGAAACAAGGAAAGACAATGTAAAGCCAATGAACAATAATTATTTGGTAAGAGAAGAAATGGATAAGTAG
This sequence comes from Rhinocypha anisoptera, assembly GCA_011762765.2. Lineage (NCBI taxonomy): Eukaryota > Metazoa > Arthropoda > Insecta > Odonata > Chlorocyphidae > Rhinocypha > Rhinocypha anisoptera. The sequence goes on along the minus strand of WURS02011647.1, from coordinate 29,488 downwards.
TAGAGCAGGCGAATGGAAGAAATAGAGTTATAATCAACAGCGAGCAAGCATGTCTGGCACCGACAACGAGGGCCAGTAGAGACGTGACTGAGTCAAGCTAGCCGAAAGTAGAGGGCTAATGATAAAATGGCTATCGTCCAATTAGAGCGAAGCACGGCAAGAATCGAGTTGGCGCAATCATGGCCGCAACAAGAGTTGGCAGTGGCACCAAGAGATGCTAAGCTCGCATCGAAGCAGGTCAAATCAGTGACGGTAGCGTGATTGGTGATGGAGATAAAATCAAAGCTCGATCAAAGCTAATCGGTAGACTGCTTCAACTAGCAGTGTTACTTCCAACAAGAACTAATAGCTGATGTGCCACTGGCGATTGACACTCCACCAGTAGCACTGACCATGCCGTCATGTTTCGTTAATTAATAACAATTACAACAAGTATAAAACTAGTGCTCCCTAGTACACAACGGTGCAGAATTGGTACTTTCGCCGGGTAGCCAGTAAAATTGATCGAATCGTGTTAGTGTCAAATAATTAATAAAAACTCAACAACATACACTTGCAATCGACAAGAGCACGGGGTATAGTTTGGAAGAGAAGTCAGAACGTGAAACCATGCGGAGTGGATGAATATTAATCGATTGTAGATCGTGTGGAAGAGCAACATAGAACGGTCAAAGTACGAAACAAGATCATGGCATCGATCATAGCTAGCGCACCACGATTCGAGATCGTGCGCGACCCGAGAGGCACGGTTCCGCCACTGCACTGAGCCACAGCGACAATCATTAACACCTCGTTGCCATCTTGCTCCAACAATGATTCAATCATCCTCTTTTGTAACTCAGCCAAAGTTTCTACTCCTTGCATCTATTTCCAAAATGATCAATACCCCCATGTCATTGTCAATTTTCAATTACTGACACTAGCATATGGGGTAAATTATAACTATATGAACATTAACAAGTTGTCTTCATCACAATGACATTGAACGATTAATACATAATTAATAACATTTGTCATCAATTAAGAGTAGAAAGGGAAAGAAAAGAAAAGAAGAGGTGAGCGGTTAGTGACACACCTCCGTGAGTAGTAGCGTCAAGGCGCATGAGGATGGTGCAGCCAAGCGAAGAAGATGGGCAACGAGCTAGCGTGTAATCACCGACTAAATGGTGCCATTAGAGGCTATCAATTAAAGTATCGAAGTTCGCCAGACAAGGTTTGAGTAGCATCCGGCTCAATTATGTGAACAACGGGCACACTAACCCGAGCTGGCACGGAGAAAGCTCGGTGCAATGCAGACTCCACGGGGACTATGCTTCGGTGGAACATCGAGTCAACTGGTCACTTCCGGACTGACTGGTGAACATAACAACCTCTTTACTTGCTTTGTCACGTCGGACAACCTAAGTCAACGTGCCATGGTGACAAGCATCAAGGCCACAAATGGAGGTACCAACGTGCACCATACACCAGACTGTCCAAGTTTGGCCAGAATTCTGTCTTGCTGAATGGCAATCGCATGCTGGAGTGATTCTCCTGGGCACCGCAAACTCCGACGACATTGCTGGTGTGGCATCGAGCCACCATCGCTTATGGCCACATTACTAACACTTGCGCCACTGCGCCTTGAGACATGAGTAGCCTTCCTAATCGCAGCTTCCATAAAGTGTCATCTAAAAACAATTGGCCAGAGTAGCGCTTTCGATTTGCTCAATTGATATTTGAATTAGAAGCGATAAAACAAATTTCAAAACTTCTCAAAATGTGAAAACTAGTACTAAGGTAAAAATCTATTAATTTAAGTAACTCTGATAAACAATGACAAGTTTGAAATTTGTATTTAAAAATATAAAATTTTGCATTGTTCTAAATGAAAGAAACAAGCAAAATAATAGCCAAGTAGAGCAGCAAATGTAAACTTGGTGAATGAATGTGTTACATGAGGCTGGTAACTTGTCGATTCGTTCGGCGAGTGAGCCTTGGAGAATAGTTGCAGTGAAAGGAGTGGGTAAACAATGTTCGATCAGCAATAAAGCCACTGATGGCAAGGAGCCATCGATCGCTTCGCTGGCCACTCTAGCACCACACCAATGGACACAATGGGCAACGTGAAAGCCATTTGAGAGACCACCCCGTGCCATGATAGTTGCCCTTTAGAAATGTATCTCACGTGCACACTGGTAGCTCAACTAGAAAAATAAATACAACACAACTGATACTGTAGCTACTTCGGAGTACTGATAAATTAATCTAATAACTACTTCATGTTTCTGACTTTTTAAAGAAAACATTTCATTTTAACTCAACCTAGTTAGATACTCGACGTTTAGTAGACAACATAAATTTTTAAAACTCAATGATCTACAGCAATATATTCGTATATTATAAAATGTAAAATTATTGTTTTTTAATTAACAAATTAAATAAAAATAGTGCAACTTTGGTTGTGTACGCTTACATAACTATCAATGAGACAATTCAATTGAAATGTCGATTGATGTAGCACTGTGAAGTGAAAAGACGAGTCAATATGCCATGTAGCCCTTGGCAAACAACAAACAACTTAGCAACATACTCACGCCACAGTGCAGTGAGTGGAAATATTTAAATGTAAGCAAATTTTAAATAAATTCCTTTTGTTTTGATTACCAACAATAGCCTTCTATCTACACCGATCGCAAAACTAGAGTTTTCAATTTAAATTTAAAATGATTCCTCTAAACAGTGAGTGGTGAAAATGGGGTACAAGTGCTAACCAGATTGGCACTCGCTTGAGCAATTGGAAATTCTAAATAAATAAATAATTCTTTTTTATATCACGCTTAAAATATTTTTCAAAGCCCGAAGGTGGAAGATTCATTCAAAGACATATCTTGATGATTTAGGTATTTTTAAAATGATATAATATTGAAATAAATTCACTCAATTTGACCATCAAGCATTGTGAGCATCAAAACTATGAACTATCAAAATAATAAACAGTCAAAACTAGATCAGTAGATTTAATCGAAAAAAAGAAGAAAAAAATAAGACTAGAATAAATGTTATAACCCGAATGGTAAAAGCATTGCAATCAGCTGACGCTCTGATTCCTATGCAAATTTGGCCCAGAGAGATGGAGAAGGAGAATGAGAGAAGGAAAGAGAACGCTGAGTGGTCTGTTGTCACATAGTGGTCAGTGCCCGAAATACGGCGCTGTCGAGCAAACACAAATCCGACGATGGGTCTGAATTCAATTAAGACCACTCATCTGGCCACTACCCGATTAGGCTGCAAAAATAATCTCTGCACCGACACTGCTGCAAGATGTCAAGCGAGCCACTGCTTAATGGACTGACCGGGCAAGGCACCGATTGAGCCTGCACACTCGCAGTCAATCCTGCTATTGGACAACTCTCGGGCCAATGCAAATTCGCTGCAAGCATTTCATTCAAGCGGAAGGAAAGCAAGTCGTTGCAGCGTCAAGGTGTTAATTAATCAATCGAGCAACAATCAGAGTTGCAAGCAAATGATCATCAAAATTCATCGAGTGATTGAGAGTGAGAAAAAAAGATGAAAAATCCATCTATCATAAAGTAAGCGATATATTAATGGCGTGTCTAATGAAAGTGTGCGCAATGGGTAGAAAATTGGGTGCAGACAAGCACTGATTGCGTTTTAGAATTGCAACTCCATCTGACATCGTTCACCAGATGGACCAGACAAGCCAGAGTTGAAGAAGTATGATTTACTTCTGCGGATTGAGTAAGGCGATTGATGCGATACTCGATAGAGACACGGGCTCACTTGACTTTCCTTGGCACAGCAAAATCCAAGATTACCACACATGACAGTAGTTTGACTGGAGCAAATAAACAAATGGCACTCGTCTCGCTGCTTGCGGTCCACATGGTGAGAAAGGCAACTGTCTCACTGGGCCATTGTACAACTAGATAATGGCTGTAGTTGGATGAAACAGATACTCAAACTAATGCTTGCTTGCCATAGCGGTCAATCTCCAATCAAATCTGCACGCCACAATGAGAGAACAATTGGCTTAGAAAACAAAACCACGAGATCAGATATAAATACAACACATACACACACAACCAACAGAAAGAAATCACATTCTAATTGAAGAGTGAAAACAAACAGAAGGCTGTCGGCACTTGTTACCAGTGTTGATTCATTTTTATTACCATTTGATTCTCTGTTTAATCAAAGGAGTAAACTCATTGTCTTATTTCATTGTTTCAGAAAAACTCGACTCAAATTAATGTCATTAATTGATACTAGAGCACATAAGAACAAATACAAAGAAAACGTTATCATCATTCTAAATATTAAAAAAACTTTACAAAGTGTCTAAGACTTAAAATAGATTAAGCAAAACTACTGAAAACCAAATAAGAAGTCTGAAGTTGAAAAGATAAGTGTAGTAGATGAGCATATCCCCAGGCACGATGGTAGCAATTCCACAAGCAAATTACAACTTGGCTAAATCGATGACAAGTATGCTCCCCTTTGACGTCTAAATTCAACACACTAATTATCAACTTGTGTCGATCTCGCCGAGAATAATCTGGGAGACCAAAGGTAAACAGAGCAATTAATCAGCAATACAAATACACGATGATAAACTGATGAAAGTTTATGTCAAATAATATAAAGTTACTGCAATGTGCTATAGTAAATGTTCAAAACGACATACCAGTGCAATTTCAATCAATTCCGCAAAACTGGTGTATTATTCACAAAAAGTACGAACATAGCACAGCCTACTAATGATTAAATGATTAAACAAAATCTGATTATAGTGACCCATCATCAAGCAAATGGTGCTCTCATAGCTATCCTCTCCATTTCGCTTGTCGATTCCAATAGACAAAACTCAGTCACTGAAGCAACTGTGAACAAGAGTAACTTGATATAATTACGATAATTAATCGGAGGCTAGCACTAGTGGTCATCAAACCATTAAAGAATGGGTAACCTAGACAACAAAGGTCACTGAGGCGTATAGGCGTAGTTTATCCGTCAATGCCCGGTCGAGTCTATCAGGTGAAGGTCGTGCCAGGGATTGTGATGGTAGTTTCCATAGTGCGTTCCTATGGGCTCGTTGTGCCTCATACAATCGTGCCATGTGACTAGCTAAAATCCATCAATCCATCATCTCAATTTGAATTTATGTATACACTTTGCGTGTTTGCGTATAGCGTGTGAGTGCAACTATGTGAATCAGGCAAGAAGATAATAGAAAGTGAGGAAAACTAGTAACTATCGTGAACCAAGGAAGAGCCGGACAGCCAAGACAAAGTTGATTAGTTGCAAGACAAACTGTCAAGCTACAGTAGCGCGACAGTGCAAGAGACATAACGCAACATCACTGGGTTATGCAAATGAAGCCTCCCTGTTAGAGCAGTGGCCTAATGAAGGCGTTCACCTTGCAGCACGCGGCACACTTGGCCCAGCACGATTCGCTCAATCAGACGATCGATGACGTGCCGAGTGTGCGGCGACCACATGCCGCGTCGCCGGTGCCGAGTTCGTTTTGCCGAATCGACAGAATTCTCGGGCGCCGGCTGAGTGCGCACCAGGCAAGGGATTACTCGATTAATGAGATTGGCCTGAGAGTGTGACCACCAGACGATAGCTCGCGTTAGGCGCCACTGTGGTGATCTAGGGGACTTGCCAGCGCAAGACTTATTTCACAGATTGCGAGCACACCACGCACTGACTCACACGCTAAGTTGCAGGGTCACGTTAGCAAAGCTGCGAGCCACCATCGAGTCGATCTAACGTGTTATCGATTCGACGCCACCTCCAATTGACGTGCATTCACCCACCATTGGCCAGTGGCTGTCCGACAAGCAATTAAAAGTTAGCACAGCTTAGCCCATATAAGGCCAAAGGTGACACCATACACCAGTGACATCTGGCCAAGTATTGAGGCTTGAACATCAACCATTCACTTACATTGATGCTTACAGTCAACTTACAACATTTTTTCATTAATTATATGACAATTAAACAACAAAATCGACTTTAATTGGTCCACTTCCGCTTTGTCTCGAATATGACAGGAGAAACAAAATCGTCAGAAACAATCGCCACATTGGAAAAGTTGGAACAGTGTCATAATAAATCCGTTAATTAATAATGGATGCTGCCGAAAAATAGATTGTCTGTGATTACAGGAAAAATACTCCAAATCTAACTAAAAAGATCGATTTGGAGCCCAATGTAGTAATTATTCAATTTCCGACAGACTCCAGTCGGCTCGGCGACAACAGTGTACAATGGTACTGGAAAATGTAAATCATGTCTCTCTTAAAATTAATTATTCAAACCACCATATATGGGGAAAAATCAATATTGGTCTTAGGGCTCATGAGCGCGCGTCGCCTAAAATCGCCATTTCGGCGTGATTAATTCCGCTCAGGATTAGAGACTCGGTCAAAACAGAGATAGAAGGCGAACGGGGTGACCCTGGCGCCCGATTGAGTCGGCACACTCACTAAGCCTCATTTTGTTTGACTTCACTCGCAAAAGCAGATGAACCTTCTACATTAATATTTTAAATTGCGTAATCCAATTTATTCAAATAGATACGCGGAATGAGTAGTCAACTGAAATCGATTCAACTACTTCTAGGTGGATAGAGACAAAAGATGGGTAAAGTCAAATCTGCAGAAATGCCATCACTAAATGTTTTACAAGTTAATTTTAAAAAATAATATATTATAAAATTGTATAAATGAGAGCATCAAGAAGGCATCAATTGAGTATGAGGGAAGAATGGTAATTCGAGTTACTCATCCGCCCACATGGCCAATTGACCACTAGCCATATAAGTGAGTGACTCTAATCGAGACATGTCTGGGTGAGAACCCACCTGAGCTCGCCTCGATGCGGTGCTGGCACTAACATCGTAAATCATGTGTCGATACACGCGTGGAAGGGCCAGTAAGGTGAAACCTCCAATCGGGTGACGTGGATTAACCGACCACCACTTTGCTTGGGTCCATCGGAAATAATTAATATTTTGATTCAAACAGCTATCAATCAATTGGCCTGATTAAAACGAACGGGCATAGCAACTAGGTCATGTGGTCGAATGGTCATCCCAACTGATCAATATAGCCAATCACCATTCAATATTGAATGAAGTTAGAATAGAATTTTTTTATTAATTAATAATCAGCGATGCAAATGCTGAGTAAGCCATTGGGGATAGCGAGTGAGGAAGCAAATGCATTGAAAAAGTCGTGGGCGAGAAGCAGTGTTCCAAGCGATGCGGACAAGTGGTGAATCGATCGATAGATAAACCGAGCGCCTTGCTGCAGACGCACGGCAAGTGGCAATTAGACTGAGCAAAGCTGAGAAAGGAGGGACATAGCTCGACCCAAGTACATCCGGCTGCCATTTGGCCACTGGCCACCTTTCCCCACTCAGCCAATTGACCACCTCTTCAGCACACAGGTGGATAAAGCGCGATAACACCACGCTATGTACAGTGTGATGACAAATTCTATTCCATGACATACCCAAGCTGTGCTAATCGCCCACTGACTGCTCACTTGCGACATGTCCCACGCACTAGTAGACTTCAATTTCACAGTTAAATTTTAACCATTCAATATTTTAAATATTAAACTATTTCTAATTTCAAGACAGTTTCCCAATTATTTTTATAAGAATAATTTTAATAACAAGATTATGATAGATAAATAATTATAAAATTAAAAAACTAATATAGTGAAACTCCAAATCTCAGTATTTTAGAGAACCATTCGTGTAATAATGGTCTTCATTGGTAAAAAAACTTGAGGAAAACATAGTTCAATATGGTGAGCCGAGCAAAGTGCTAGGCACTAGTAGGCAGTGAAGGAAGATGAAAGGATGAGATGAATGCGACTTAGTGTTGGATTGTCCAGCTCGGGTCGGGTGGTCGGGCCGAGTTCGGTACAATGGCGCCAAACAAACATGGCACAGCGAGAACTAATAACGATAGTGCAGAGCGTGGTGCAGTGAAAAATTGGTCTCGACCAAAGAAGACGCCACTGAGTCAGAGTTCGGCGTCACTGAGCCAACTCGCCCACGAATGAATCGGACAAGTCGAAAGCTAAGCAAGAAAATAAATTGAAACAAAACACGGCGTGCTACTACAACCAAACCAGGAAAAACGAGACTCTCGCTAACTCTGTGTTGCAAGCCAACCAAGTGACATAGGGAACAAATTTAAAATGAGAAAATAAGGACATAGGAGAGACACACAGAAGACAAATTAAAACCAGAGACAAATAGATGGTAAGATAAAGAAGGAAAACGATAAAAAACAGACAGTAATGGCAGTCGGCAAGCTGTAGTGTAGTAGTGACAAGAAATTAAGAAACAATATGAATTAATAACGTAGTTTTCAAGCAATTCCCGAGAGACGCCGAGTAGAGATGGTGTTGGTCACAGAAGCCACTGACCATCACCAAATTGCCATCAATTATTGAAAGTCAAGCCAACAACAATTTTCTCTGGTTTCTTAATTCAGATTAGATTATAGTAACATCTTAAATACTGGTACAATCAAATGCAGTTTAATAAAAAAATACATCGGAAATTGTGTTGTGAGTTTTACATACAACTCAAAACAATTATACTATGAAGAATAACTAGAAGCTAGAAGAATAAAATTGAACAAGATACATTCTCCTACCAAACAGGCTCCTAAAATATAAAAACGACCAGGTTAATTTGTGTTATAAAATGCATTTGCTAGAAATCGTCAGACACCTTGAAGAAGTGTAGCAGATGTAGTCTGAAAAGACCATCATGTGAAGCGCTAGGCTATAGAGAATGCAATTGCCAATAGAATGGATGACTTGAGAAGGCAACATATTTCGCAATTGGATTGCACCCAATTCAGCTCCTTTAGTAAATGCACACAATTAGATCATTCTAGTGGCAAAGCTAAAGACGAATCTCAAGTTTAATTCAATTTTGATTCAAAGTGCAAAGTAGAAAGTACCGAGAGAGAGAGAGAGAGAGAGAGAGAGAGAGAGAGGGAGAGAGAGAGAGAGAGAGAGAGAGAGAGAGAGAGAGAGAGAGAGGGAGAGAGAGAGAGAGAGAGAGAGAGAGAGAGGGAGAGAGAGAGAGAGAGAGAGAGAAATGAAATTATTTCACAGAAGGTTCGCAGTCAGTGTCAGTATGATTTATTCAAAACGGCCCTTGGTGATGGTGTGGGCGCAGCCAGGCAGCGCTATCAGCTCAGAGAAGGTTCGATTCATGCACGTCGAGAGTGTCAGTAGAAAGGCATCGATGGCAAGCCAATATGGACAGCGAGCGATAGCGGAAATATGAATACACATCGGCACCGAGCGTGCCTCAAAGAGTTCGCTTCACTGAACCCAAGAATTGACTGACCAACGGGGACTGATCCAGCGCACTCTAGTTTGGATCGCTATCTAGAATGCCTATAATTACAGCCGAACCATTCACTCAGACCACTTTAATGGCCACTCGTAAAATAGAAAATTTATTGAATTCATTTGCTTCCGATCATCGCCCCTAGTCGGTCTCTTGATTCCGACTTAATCCTAAAACCGCGTTGGAGAGAATGGGAGTAAAGTTGGCGTGCATTGGTGGGGCACCGGTGCTAGTTGGGCTGGTTGAGTGGCGACAAGAGGACAAGACGGTGCACTGTCCACCGGTGCACTGCTGGCTCATAACTTCACCCACCGAGCGACCGACCCAGCAGGAACGCATTCCATTAGAGCTTGGCACGCGGTCCGCGGTGATGTCAACAAATTTCCGCTCGGTGGCTCACTTCCTGTTCCATCGTTAGTCAAACAGAGCACATGGCAGGTGTATCCAATTGAAAAGTGCTAATACTACCATGTCTCACCTAGGTTGACGTATTACCTTAACGTCACAGCTGATTAAGAAACCGATTCGACCAGCCAATTGTAGTCACCAATGGCAATATAAAGCTTTAAATTTAAAAACTTCAATTTGCTATTACATGAGATAAGTAAAGTTTTCCGCCTGAAACTATTTTAAATTCAAACATATACACGCGCCAAAGCAAATTTTAATTTGCAACATCTATCTTATATAAAAAATTTAAACAGAAGCAAAGAGTGAATAACAAGCACAGTCTGGAAGTCAATTCCCAATTGGAGAATTGGAACACCCGACTTTGTTTTCAAATCAACAAGAATATAGACATTGCGGCAGTGATCAGTTGATTGCACGTTGGCAACATCTCTACGATGCAACCGCGCACTTTCTATTCGCCAATATGGCTGGAATGCTTTTTTCCAGTGCAATTGGTTGAGTGCACCACTTCCTTGTCAAATGAAAGCATTCAAACTCTAACAATTATTTTTTTAAATACATAATTCACAATCTATTATTTGGTTATTATTTTATTTTACAGTTATAATTTCACTCTGCGTAAAGCATACATAATTGTCAAAAATAATTGAAAATAATTCTCAATTATTTAAATCAAAGCACAATACTAACAAAACTCATTTGTTGTCTTGAACTATAACATCAATATTACTGAATAGTGAAAAAAGGATTAAAAATAGATTCATTCTAGTACTATAGTGGCTTTATTGGTAGAAAAAAATCCAACTAAAAATGACAATTGAAAGTGGAAAATCGAAATAGGCCGATTAGTAGCAACCACCCAACAGATACAATCAGAACGATTTCTGGTAATAATCAATAATTCATAGATTCCGAGCAAGTGATTGGGATTCGAGTGGAGAGAACGAGTACAATCTAAAAGAGAACATATGTAACTGTGCCCCACCGAGTATGAGAGTGGTTTAATCAATTTGAATTTTCCCGCGACATATCATGGTGATGTGATGCGCACTAGTGTGAGCAATGCTGCGCCACCAGTAAACCCGTGGATGAGACCGAGATCCATTAGGGTAGAGTAAAGTGCGTTATCGCAACACTCGCTGAGCACCGGCAACTGACATGATCCGACAACATGCAAGCACGACCTCGCCAGTCGGGGCAAATTGAAATTTATGGTTGTTCTTGATGCCCCCAGACCAGTGCTAGGTCCAATTAGACCGAGCTAGACCTGGTTTGGTCATTAGTGAACCTGAGTAGTCTGGCAAATAGACTAGTGGCACTTGGGGGAAATTCCACCTCATCTCAACATGGTCTCCCTCAACAACGGATCGATCGAAGAATTAAAATTCATATCATCAAAAGACAGCTCTCGACTTGCATTGACCACTCGTGAATAGAATGCGAATCAGCGAGAAAGACGTCTCGATGAGTGTAATTCGGCGAAACCCAAGATGAAAGAAGAGCTCGGTTGGTTAAAGCGACACACGGGCCACCCACACCTGTCCTGTGACCAGCCAGTGCCATCTGATCTGAGCCATATCACAGAGCCATTTGCATCGCCATTTCCGCTCAAGTTGCCATAGAAGGAGAGTGAAAATGTAAAACACAATGACTCGCCAAAGTGTCTAATGGATGCTGCACCGATATAAATCAGGCTGGAGAAAAGCGACACACTGGTCACTGCCACATCGAGCCTTTTACAAGAATTTTAAATTAAACTCCAGTAAAGCTCTAGACGATTTTGCGAAGAGGTTCTAGTAAAGGTGAAAGCAAGATTTAACAGAGAGTGGACGAGTTGAAGTTGACAATTAACACTGTGATGTGATTTGAATTATATAATTTATCTTCGTTGCATAACGCCATCTGGTTGTGCTCAAATAAGTTTTTGAAACCTTTTCCGGTTTTACCCCGTCACAGCGCCACAACATGCTTTATATATAGGTAGACATAATAACACATATTTCAAGAAAAATTTGTCAATAACAATACTGTGACAAGCTCGGATAGGACTAATAGAGCATAAGCAACAGCATTAACATCATCACACTAAAGCTCATTTTCTAACTGGGCAGTAGCATTGAGAACCCTCTGCCCGGCAACTAGTCATCCAGCGCGCAGTAGCCATCCAAAGATATTCTATGTTTCATTGGTGCCCCAAAAGTGTGCTGCAAAAAGACTATTTATAGAAAATTAGAACAAAATAGCACCATTAGAGATTGAGACTAGCCGCGGTACAATTGGAATTGAGAAAACTCATTTGACTAGTGCACTGTAATCTAGCACTTGTCGCGGCGTATGCTTTGGTAGCACACAATGACAGTAGCGAGATAATCGGCCATTAAAGCGCGTGGGCAAATTAAAAATAGGAAATCAAGAAACGACTCGAGCATCGTCTTTGGGGTAGCTAGCGACATGATCCCGGATGAGTGGCGCAAAGTGATTGGACCGGCGCAATTAGAACCACTGGCAAGATTCTGAGTCCAGTAGACAAAGCTATCACCATTGTCGGCAAGAGAACAGTCAACAGCAAGTACTTCCTTCTGAGAATCTGAATGCCAAATTGAAATGGCAAACAATTGCCGCTGTGTCGCATCGCTGCAACATAAGAAAGCACTAGTCATCCAATATGATTGATCTTGCCAAGTGTCTCGATTGACTCAATATATCTTTCAATTTAGCCTTCTTCAGTCTCTCTAGTTAGTCTTGAAAAGTGAAAAATAAAATTTCCACAAAGAATAAATTTACGATAACTGCGAGAAGTGGTACAAACAGCTCGCGCAGCATCCCGACTCGATTGCAAACAATTATCGGTCGTCATCGACCACAAACCAATTGGTGGCGCTCTCGTTGCCAGACTCTTTTTCAATTTCCGTAAACAGAAAATTCAAATCATCTGTCTGGCTGACAAAAAGATCGCCCGATCACATGTAATAGATCAGCCAGGGTGTAGTGTAGTGCTCTCGGGCGCGCGCCAAGAAGCAGATTGGTGATGGAGCCGGGCAATGGTGCTAGCTCGCCACTCAAATTGATGGTACTCTTTCCCTCTGGCTGCAGTGTTTGCTTGCAAATACAAACTGCCAATAGATCACAGTGCGCCAATGGTGCCACGCTCTTGCCACACTCAATGATCGCTCAGTGCCGTAGATAATGTACAAATGGCAGCAAGACGCAAGAGCCACAAGACCAACCAACCATTCGGGTTCGCTCAGGGATGCTGTCGTCACCTAATTGAAACCATCATCATTGCAAGACTAAACCAAGTTGATGATATTAGTCAGAGCGAGACGGAAGTAGTAAAGGAAGCGGCGGCACCATGGTTGAAGCCAACAACTCACCTAAAACGATAAAATGAAAAATATCAATTAGAACACTGAAGAGAGAATAGAGAATACAGTAGTAGTGCAATAATCGGTCATTATTACTTGATCGTAAATCCGTCACTGCAGAATCCGACTATCTCGAATGTAAACAAATTGTCTTGTAATAAAGTTTCCGGCTAAAGAAATGAGAAACGTTCGGTCTATGTATTGTTTAATGTAACATGTTGAGCAAGTGTTACCAATGAAGCTGACTAGGTGACCCCCAAGGCAAAATAGATCAAAGTTCGGGCCATTGACTGCAGTGACAGCTTAGTGGCAGCAAATTTATGTTGTGTTACTGTTTCTGACATTGAAGGTTATCACCGATCATGCTTGACCCTACCCACTGGTGATGAGAAAGAATCCAGTGAGAAAGTGCGTCTTGGGAGAGCCATGACGAGTCATGAGAGAAGTAAGCTAAGCAAACACCCCTCCACTCGCCCCCCAGCTAAGCGAAGATGACACGAACTAGGCGGTGGCGGTAGTAGTGTCGATCAGTTGGCATCAAGCGAAACCAGGCAACCTCAACCAGTATAGATTGGCCTGTCAAATTCCATTGCACACAATAGCCTAGCGGTTCGAGACCGAATTGTGGCACGCGGCAACAGGGAGCAATGAAACCCAATCTCAACGTGGCGCTCTTCTGACAAGTCATCGAGAATAATAATTTATGCTAATTCGCAGTTTGCTTAATGAAAGCATTGCAGGGTTAGTGACAGACACGCCGGGTTTGGTGAACCTAAGCAACAGTGCAGCACGCAACTCTGACAGCACTAGCAAATGGACCCATGACACGACGCCTTGATACCACCACCCACCCTAGCCAACTGACGACCAACTGCCCAAATGAATCACTCAAGCGCATCAACATTTTAAATGGCTTTCAAGCCAGATTCTCGGATGCACCTAGCAAATGTGGCACGCAATATTAAGCGATGAAACAAGTAAATTTGTGTTATGTTCGTGTTGACCACGCACGTTTACCGTTTCTTTCAAACAAGATAAATTAATAATACCATAAATACAACTGCCAATAATCAAGATAATCTTAGATCATATAAATACGCAATTACAGTTTTCAGTTCAAAATCATTATTTTAAAATAAAGCAAAACCCTTATTAAAAATTGCTTACTTCATCTCCTGATGCAAAGTTCGTTCCTCAAAGACTACATAGCTAACAATCATTTGCTGACTCTTATGCATCGAATTTCCTCCTACAGCCAGATTTAGCACACTGCCCAACAAAAGCAAAAGTTTCAACTAATTAAAGGTTCAATTAAAATTCAAAGCCATTTGTATGCAGCATTAGAACCAAAAGTGCATCACGCAAAGTATCAAGTGCAAAACTTTAAAACCAAATTTTTGTTTATCATCTAGAACTGGTAATGAGTTGGAAAAGAAAGCAACACGATAAGAATTAATTGCAATAATTAAAAATCACCAAAAGAAGTACAAGCAAAAGAATAAGACAATTTGCACCGCAGTGTGAGACAAGTGTAGAGTGTGATGGGCAGATGCATGGTGGCATGTTGCTCGGTAATGAATCCTTAGTCAGCTGCCCGCCTCTCTTGAACCTAACAACCACTTTATTTATTGGACAAAGATGCTAGCACTACCATCTGAGACAATAAATCGACACGTCAAGATAACCATTTCAACGAAACAATGAAGTGGCCAACGCGATCACATTAATCTGACACTGACTGTCTCCTATCACTAGCCGTACCATGGTATGCATGTCACACCAACTTCTAGTGGACATCACATTCAAATCACATAGATTTAAACCGAGTCACATAGATTTCAGTCCAGCTAATGAACACTTTTGATATAATTAAAAAATCAATTTTCCTCTGTGAAGCCTAACAGTATTGGATTTCAGACAAAACTAAAGTGGCGACAGTGAGTGATATTGACCGAGCACAGTTCGATGGAAGAAAGGATATTAAAAGTCAAAGACAGTTTCAATGGGTGATTGAAGACACACTCCGCTGTTGAGTGGAAGTGAGAAGGAGGGAGAGAAAGCAAATAATGCTCGAGCAGTAGGAGGCCAACGTTTAAAATTAAAACAAAAATTTAAATGTTTCTCAACGTGGTTGTGTGGCGATCCGAAACCGATATTGAAGTAAAGCTGTGCGCAAAGTCCCCCCATGGAGAAGGGTTGTCTCTAGCCATTCGGGGATGCAATCAATTTATCGATTCACACCGCGCCGGTCCACATACAAAGAGTGTGTGTGAGGCAGAAGAAATCAATTTTAAAACAAATCGAATTACAAAGAAAACAAGGCAAGCAACAAAAACGACGGAAGGCCAGAAGTGAATGAAAACACGAGTCAGACCAACCCTTGGTCAGAATTGCATTGCAAAAGCCACCTTTGCCAAATCCGAAAGCGCGTCGATAAGTCAAATCTCATCCGGGTTGAATTCCAATCTGACAGAATCAGACTTTTCATTGATACATAACAATTTCAATTAGTCATCATTTGCATGTTTTCAATAAAACACCCAAATTTTCTATCCCAAAAGTACAGTATAAAAAATTTATTCGCGTTTAGTTTTGGTCAATTTCATTCACTAAGAAATATATAATCACAATGAAAATGCAAGTGACACGTAAAGCATTCAAAGCTAATTAAAATAAGAAAGGAGACTAGGTTGTCAGACTTGCTCCAGAAGGTTCAAGAAAAAACTGTTTGATTCTAGTCCCAATAAATAGCACTAGTTTCAATGGGCCCGGTTTTCGGTCCCTTTTGGACCCTGTAACCCTTAAGTCTCATCCAATTATTCTTTCCACATAAAGGTCCTTTCTGTCAAGTTTCAGCTTTCTTGGTTCCAGGGAAGTATACTAGAGTTTTTGTGAGGACGGACGGACAGAAACACGAGATTAATAGCAGGCCTATTGCAGCAAAGCTGCATCTCGCCCTGCTAAAAACATAAGAACAGAATGACCCCGTAAATGTGGCGAGTTATTACGAAAACAAACTTGGAACATCGAAAACACAGATCAGAATCGTTATTCGTGAAACACGGTTGTTTATCAAGCAAAAATTGCGATTCGGGGTAAACAGCGCTCAGGGCGATCAAGTGAATTGAATGCGAGGACCATCCAAGAATGAAGGCAAATTAACATCGATTCATCTGATTCATCAGCATCAATAGCGATAATCAAACTAGACAGTGGTAATAATCGAAGTGTTACTGACATTGCTGCGCAAGGCAAGTTTTAATTACATACATCGTGTCCAATCAATAGCTCGACGTGCCACAAACTACGATCCGATTGGCACAAGAAACAAGTCGAGTAGAGCGCAATCAGCAGCATATTCTACTGCTATAATTTCATCGCTATATCTCATTTCAACGTTTTTATTTGTTGGCTCTTTCTTGTTATTATCTGACATAGAGTCAAAAGAATGAAAGTTGACTCGAAATCGACAGTGACGACAATGGCTTCAATTGGTAATAACAACTAGCGAGCTAGCGAGCATGGTCACAATAAAATTAAAAAGTACAAATTTCAACAAAATAATAACCAAGAAGACGTAGGACAATTGGGAAATATGGTAACAAGATGAGAAGAGAGCGGGAGAGTGGCAAAAATGCTGATGCCACACAATGGCGCAATGTGGTATTACTGGTGTCTCGTGGGCCATCCAAATTGGAAAGTGCGAGCATCAGTGCACTCCACTAGTGATACTGTCCTTAGTGTTAGTTGCCAATGGTGGCCAAGTTAGGGCGCAAATTGCAATGCAACACCGCCTTGCCACCGTGCTGGATCGAGTGCCACTTGGCCAGTTACATTGGTCACACCAAGTGACCCACGCAACGCGACACGACACTGCACCACTTGCCACTTTAGCCTGCAGCACCACTGCAAATATGCCTAAGAAAAAGCTGTGATATATTGGTGCAAGCCATGACTGCACTATCGTATCGATCTGCCAACTGGAAGATCTAGTTTCTTAAGCCTTAAAACAAACAAATTACTTTCAAGATTAAAATGAGTAACCCCATTGAACATGCTTTTAGCACTAAAAATCCGATAAAGCAATGAGTAGAATTGGGGGTCGTAACTCTTTGTCAATTGGATCTCATTTGTACCATTACTCGTTAAGCCATCGGAACAACTGAGGCCTAACTGATTCAACCTTCTATTCCACGCGGTCACTTTGAAACTTAATTCTGGCACAGCATTAATTGGAAAAAGGCACAATCAATGTGTCTGTGAAAAAAGTTTGCAGAGCAATAAACAAATTCGAAACGCAACGCTGCATTGAGTGAAACACATGTGCTAGCGAGAAAAGCTGAGAAAAGTAAGACTACATTGGTCACCGCTACGCAACCACCGAGAATTCAAGTGCAACTGGAAAAGTGCACTACTCAGGCCGAAACAACCATCGCGTTATTGCAGTGATCATGACGTGATCCACAGAAAGCTTGTCTAATTGCTCCCAAATCGTACATCCGTTACCGTGATCAATTATTTAAATTTAAAATAATTATTACTATTATGAATAGTAGATTGCATAAATGAAGACTTAAGAGAGCGAACAACCTCCTTACTATACCTTAAAACGAACTGTTAGGTCACAAAATAAGGTAACTCTCGCTAATTAGACTTGATACTAGAACTAGAAAAGGTACCAGTGCAAATGTGTTTAAAACAAACCAATTCAAATATAGACATTGTACTGTTGTCAACCAGGATAAGAAATTTCTGTTGTCTCGACAGTAGTAAAATCTACATGAAATAATGTGTAACTGAAGAAAAGACTATGTAGAATCACACCCAATTAGTCTATACATCAAACAAAATTAAAATACAATATTTATTTTTTTTGCCTGCTGTTGACGACAGTTTGCTGATCGACACGGAACTGGATTTTACATTTGATAGTGATCAAAATGAAAAAACTAAATTAAAATTTAAATGTTCAGAATAAATCAGAGACAATAGAAACAGATCGTTGAAGCGTGCAGTGTGATCAATGAAGTTGGACAACGCTCAGTGGGGCGGACAATCAACTCGAAGAAGACTTGATCGATCCCACTTTGATCGACCAATTGGCGGGTTGTCGAGTCACCTCTGCTTCACTTCTTTGTAGGTCACCAGTGAAAAGAGCTACTCGTACCACTAGGTCGGTTGAGTCAAGGGACTTCTTATACGCAACTTATTCTCATAGCAACCTCTTCAGGATCCGATTACAAATGCTTAAGAATTAAGCAAAACAATCATTCGTAAATGAAATGTTATTTTCTGAAGAAAAACAAATCAAACCAAGGCAAATGTCAATGCAAATTTTGCAAAACAAAATCCGTTGATGTTTGTGGTAAAAGTATCGATAAAGTGAGAGGCTACGGTGAAGGCTAAGTCAAGTCCACTTTGGCAATTGGGTGCGAGATATCTAACAGTGAGGTAATTGGTGTCCTCAAAAAAGGTAAACAAAGAGCATTGGAAAAACAAATTGAAATCAGAGTGACGACAATTGGCACAGCCCAACAAGTAACAATGTGATCGTGAGTTAGCCACTCTTGGTCTGATTGCACCCAAGCGACCTGTCTAGAAGTAGAACTAATCAATCAGGGCAGTAGCGCGTCAAAGTCACTTGGCCAACCAACAGAACTCTGGTAGAACTGACAAAGCATTGCCGGCAGTAATTGCTACTGTCCAAGAAAACGGTGAAAACATCAAGTCCAAGATTAGTTGTTTCTAAAGCTGAGAAAATTTTTAAAATCTAAATGTATAGCAAACGTTAGTGTCGAGTCGCCGGAACAATCGGCGCCCAGTAAAAATGGCCATAATGATAATGATGCAGGCCAATGATAACTCAAGCTGGAGCGAAAGTGAAACGAGACTGCACTGGCAGGGTACATGACGTACAATGGCAACTAAGGAAAACGGACAAACAAAACAATAGAAGCGTGGACCAAGAGGAAAAAAGTAAAAGTGGTATAAGCCGAGTGGCCAGACTGGTGGCCAACCAAATGAGCCAGTGAAAGCGACTGGAGCACTGAGCCGGTGGCGATAGCGTTGAGCATCGGTGTGGGCGACCTTTTGTCATCTCGCCGCCACCGCCTTGCCCACCACAACCGCTTTGTTGCAGTTATTAGCCCAGTTAGCGGCAATGGGCATGTTTTATTCAGCAAACATTACCGCCAGCAAGTGCTCGCAAATGTCTGATAGAAGATGAGCATTGAGTGGCTTTTTGGTTGAAGCGAAGGTGTTGGGCCGCCATCATCACCGCACTGATGATTATGACACTGCACACACTGCATTATGCAACTGTGGCGAGCTTGTTTGGTGCCCGTTGGAGATTGATGCCATTTGGTAACGCCAATGCCATCAGCACAGGAGCAACTTTAAACTCTCTTAGTACTGGTTGCAATTCAAGTTGGACCACCAAAGTCAATTTGATTCCACCAAAGCTATAGAAAAAGACCTGATGACCGTTTCATTGATAACGTCATCAATATCGTTGCACTAAGGTCAAGTAACACCCAAATGGGAAAAGTAAAGCGTTTGGGCAGTAATCGTAATCACGTAAAAGTAAAAATAAGACAAAAAACCAATTGAAATGTAGATAGCATAAATAATAACAATATAGTTTGGTCTTAAACATAAACAAACTGCTCATCCAATTAATATTTCTGCCAACCAACCCAGGCACCGAAAGAGATGGAAAACCAAAGAGTCGAGAACAAGAAAGAGTCGACAAGCAAAGACAACCAAATAGAGATAAAGCGAGCATCGTAGTGGAAACAATGCCCCGGAGCAAGCCGAGAGACAAATGAAAGCAAAACAATCGGTCAGTCAAGTCGATTCCAAGTCACTGTCGAATTAATTGATTACCAATCGGCGACAGAATTCCAGTCAAATTGATAGCACTGGCTTGAGCCGGTCAATAGAGCTTCGGTTAGCATGCAAGGCAGTTGAATCAACTTTATTATAAAGAAAGCAAAAGCCCACCTGCCAGCGATGCTATGACTGCGTCACAGCCAGAGCGAATGACATCGCGAGCTAGCGTTAGAGAGGCACTGGGCCTGCCAACCTCCTCTTCGCCACTGCCGATAATTAGATTTAGTAGAAAATTAGTTTTAGTCCATCAACCGATTTATGCTCTTCTATCCTGGCGGCACACCAGCACTCTTCATTATAGCAAAATGTAAATTTTGTCAACTTGTCATTCAACTAGACATCTTCCAGTCAATTTAATAATTTTTATAGTAAATTTATAGTAAAAAATTGTGTTTTTTATCAAGCAAAATAACAAAAACAATATCAAGATGACAATGATAATCTAAAAACAAACAATTTAAATGTGGTCAAAGTTTGGAGTAAATAAATGATTTTGATTTTAAAAAGGAAAAAACAAGAAAAAGATTAGTGATTTAGTAAAAATGAATATGATGATCAGAAGCGAGTGAGAGGTGAGACCCACACGCGACAGTCTAGGTAATGGGCGAGTGGCAGTGATGGCGATCACTAGCCAAGTGCCTACCCTGCACTGCTCAAAGCTACACTGCGCACTGATCTCACTCCAGATAGTTGATAAGCACCATATGACTTGACTGACTCGCTCTTCCGCCCACTATCCATCTCTGACTTGGTCCCATCGACAAACAAATGACACTGCCTCCCCCCTCTCGCCATGTACCACCGGTGCCGTTCCAATTAACCAATTTTTCGCATTAAAATAAACAAAGCTGCCAGAAGATAAGAGTTGAGTAATACAAACAGTGCAACTCGTCTAGGCCCACTTTCTAAGCATCGATTGAGTCGCGATTAGAGTGAAGTGCAAGCATTTGTCAGTTTCACAGGACAGTGGCGCATTCCGCGCGCCTGCTATCAATTAGCACCACTAGCCAGTGAACGACGAGGAGAGAGAGAGAGAGAGAGAGAGAGCAGAGTCAGGCATCGATTGGATCGCTTGGCTCGAATCCAAATAAGTCCACTATGCAATGATCAGCGGGGCAAAGTGTGAGAAGCACCCAGTGACCAGTAGTGTCGATCCACTGAAGCACTCAGTGCACTATGCATCGCCTTTGCCGATGCAAGTGCTCCACACCGGAGCTACATTGATTTATGAGACAGTCAGTAACTCATTTTAGGCCCTACTACATTGAGCATTTCGTGGAATGCCTGATTAAATTTTACTATTTTCAAAACTTTTCTAAAATAAATTTAAATTATTGAACATAAGAACCAGTTGAACTTATGCATATCAGTTATAAAATTTTAGTATGTTGTCAGCGCAAAAAATAAGTAAACTAGCGGCGATAATTGTGCACGTCTAGATGATTTGAAATAAGTTGTAGAGCAGAGTAGCGCGCTTGTTGGTCGCTCTGATTATCGTCTTCTGGCCGGTCTTCTCGGTGACCGGTAAAGCTAATCAGTTCAATTACTGACCAAGTATGCTCACCATTCAGACCGATGGTCAAGCCGTTATCATCGGTAGACAAGAACATCGGTCGGAGGAGTAAGCAGTGCTGCGGAAAGGTCGACTCAGGGAGTCAGGTACGGAATCGCACTGCACCCCTCTAGTGATTGAGCGAGTAAGTGTGGAGAGTTGGCACAGATGTGATCACTCGCCGTCACATTCTTCCTACTCAACCTTTTAGCAACTGTCCAATTGAAAAGGATGCGTAGGCTGATATGGCCTGGCCCACTAGCAAGTCATCACTGTTGACATCGACCAAGTGTGGCGGCACTGCTGCTAGAGCCTAATTTATGAGAGTGCATCATTCGGTGGCGGCATCACCTTGCGAGCTTTCATTATTCCACCAAGCTGCCAGTTCACTTGGCACTACTTGCAGTCTTGCACGAAGAGTCAAGCACCGAGTTACAAATTAAATAATCACTCTTTCTCCTTTCTCTCCCTCCCCCACTGCCAGTGGCAGTGAAGTGCACAGACAAGTTAGGCGGCGATTAATTCATCACAAGAGACATGTCATACCTGGATGCGACAATCTTTCTGATTCAACAACACTTGGCTTGTCGAGGCCATCTATAGAGTTGACATCATCTCTCAGTGGACTATTCCAATGTCACGGCTAATCACATTCTGTCGGATGAGCATTATCACAGAATACTTAGACCGTAGAAAGGTGCTAGGTTGCTTTATGATCGGAGTTGCATTAGAAGACAATGGAAAAGAGAACGCAAGACTGCTTGGGCAACCATGAGCATCTCGGCTGAAGCAATCAGTCATCTCACCCCAGTAGATGCTGATCTGTCTTCACCACTCACAGTGCTGCTAGAAGAACTTTGGGTGACCATTTGTCCGAAACGAATTGCTACATCGCAGCTAGTCAATTTAAAATATTATTTTTACACTATATAATATATAATAAAAATAAACACAATCAATAGGGCTACCAAGTAGTAACGCGGGGCGTGTTAGAGCATTGGCAGAGCACGTCGATCCAAACAACATTTCTATTGGACTACTATTATTTTTGAAAATGCAGTCCGACGACGGAAACCAAACGGCCATAGTGGAGCACAATCAGTATGCAGTACCACAATGGCTGCGAGAGCTACACATCTAGAAAGAAACCAAGTCAGATTGGGTCCAACAAACAAATCACAACTAGTCAGAACAGGTGTGAGGCAATGTCTTCACTAAATGTCTCGAGTCTAAGTTTAAAACAACCAACTCAACCAGTTTAAAGCAAATTGTTCCATGATAAATCTGGTGATAATTTACCAGCTATAAATTTTCATCCAAATCTGCCACAAACTGAGACTATTAATATGTCTATCGGCAAATGTGCACCCGTTACATTGATGGTAAGATGGGAAGAATAAAATATAACTGAGTGAAGTGAACAAACAAATAGTGCATTCAGTAGCCAGTGACAAATGCCTTAACAGCAGGGCATCTGAATAAGTCGACCAAAAATAGAGTTTCACCAAGTGGAGTAAGGTGAGAGATTTTAAAGTTTACTCGCTCAACTATGGTGAAGCAGCGAGTACGCACTTGGCAGACTAACAAATGAGGATCGATTTATACCCTCTTGCCAATTAGGACAAAGCTCACTTGCTACCGAGCATAGGAGAGCTTGCGGCATCGACTCTAGTAGTGGCTAAGAAGAATTGCTATGTCAAATCAGCCACCGACAAGACATGAGAATCCAATGTGGCTATACGAGAGTGCGCACAAACAGACGGCACTAGTGAAGACCTCCAGCAGAGATCGCTGTGGCTGTCTTATTTGTATCACTTGATAGCTCGGTGGGAAGATGATTGAATTTGAAAGATGCTCCACACTGCACAAGATGCCAATAGGTCAGCACCGATTTGAGTGGTAGTTTTCAAAGTTTCTCTGTTTCTCGTTTGGCTACTGGAAAACGAGAGAAGGGCTTTGCGCAACAGTAACGGTTTGTTCAGTTACTGTAACTGAGTAAAGATGCCAAGTGACCCGCAAAGATGTTCACTTGGGAGATGGCAGCATTAGTGGAACAGTTCAACGAATGACTTTCTTGAGTGATGCCTGAGGTAGAGTGTCCTACAATGGGCATATGCGAGTGCGCGGACAGCATCAGGAGAGGCAAATTACCCACTCGACACATGGACTAACAACGATTCATGTTCGGTAGCAAGTTGTACATCGCGCGGTTCGATAAGGTCGAGTGCTGCCCCATGCTTGTCCGGATGGTGATGATCACACTTAAAGTGAAAATTGATTTCAGCCATAGTCAAGCAAAACATAATCGACGGCACTGACTGGTAGCGAGCATCAAGACAGTCGACCGTCTGTGTTTACATTTTCAGCCATCGTCAGCAGCAAAAGACCATGCGAATCAAAAGCAAGCTTGTGATCACTCTAACAAGTTCCAAATGTGCCACTGGCAGTTTATGTTCAGACTGGGGCACACACGCAGACACGTACGCCTACCAGTGCAATCTGATATGTGCACAATACTCTGACACATTTGAATCACAAAAATGTTGCCTAAGATAAACTGCTTAACACAAGAGAAAATGAATTAGACAGAATTCCCAACGGGGCCATCCATGCCATCAGCTAAATAATCTTCAAACACATCGACAAATCTGTGATTTTAACAAAAACAAATGAATGGCGTGGCATATATGATTCAAAAAGCAGTATCGAATACAAACACTCTACACATCATGAATTGTTCGATAGCAATGCCATCTATCTTGGCTCGATAAGGTACCACTAAAACAGTCATCAGTTTGTTCAATATATTATTACCATTCAAGCCAGTAGTCGGGTAGATGCTCAACATTAGTTACACGCCAATCAAGAACCAACAGTTCAGTAAAACGTTTCTTCACAGTTGATGAGAGCGAAATATCAGAAAAGCAGCAGAGTGCACATTGAGATCAGAGCACTGCTCAATATCACAAACATTTTGAATTGGAGAAAATTACAGACTAAATTGACATCAACGATTCGATAGTCCACAAGCAAACCAGTGCAAGGTCATCATGAAAAGTGAAACGTAAACTTGTCTAGCTTGTCTTTTGTTGCTCGAACTGGTTGTTTGAATTATGCAAACCGACGAGATGAGATAATTGAATTAGCTACCACCGGTAGAGGTAGAACAAAAGATAGATTTGGTGGCAAGCGTAGATAGTAAAGCAAGTTGCGATGTGGCTGCCAAATCTGTTGATGCGTTTGTGCGCCTGGTATGTGAATGAAGACATTGGGCTCTAATGGCAATTCTGTGTGCACATCTCATTCTGTAAGCATCTATTATTCATTGTTGTGCCACTCACTGCCCCGGGATTATTGATAATAGATCTTTCTTCTTTTAACATAAGTGATTAATCTCAAATGAAAGATTAACAAATAATTAAAGTGATATAGCTAAATCCTAATAAAACCATTTTAGTTTATTTTAACTCATCCAAAATTGTTTAAAAAACAAGTTTTTATTTTGATTAAGATTAACAAAGTCGTTCAGGTAAAAAAGATATCTAGAGCATTTTGAGATATTTAAAAGTTAATCTGCAGAGAAACTATAGCTATGGTAGAATATGCCTGTACACAAACAGATGAGTTTCTAGTTTTTATGTTGAAAATAAATCACGCTTCTTCGGGTAAGCTTTGTTTCACACGCAAAGAGCCACCAAATCAACCACAGATCGTTGTTCAAACCAGGAAATTTAGTATGGCAAGACGAAAGCAAGTGGAAGCAGTGAAACTCAATCCGCGGCTCGGTTTTGTCACTGTGAACTGCAGAGTGTCAAGCATGGCACGGACAATTTGTAGTGAACGCTGACGGTGGCCACTCTAACAAGTCAAAAGCTTCACTAGCACTCCAACTACAGCACGCGTGCCGATGGCGCATTAGCACACCGCTATGTTGTGTTGTGTCATAAATCTCCAACTCGATAGTTTTATTCGATAGTTCAACTTAAGCTGTGTGCACAGCGCCAGGAATAGTGCCATCAATAACCGAACGCGGATCAGACATGGCAAACTGATCAGATGTGGAGGAAGGAGATCTCAAGGCAAGTAGGGTTGTGTCTTGGTCGGTCAAGCAGGGACAAGAAGGGACAAGCGAGCGCGGGCGTCTTTGTCTCGTGGTGGCGCGATTGACTAATGAATCGTGCCAGACCACGGCGACTGGTTTCGCAACACTAATCGAATCGAATCAAATCGCCTAATGGTTCCATTCTATCTCCGAGCCATTATCGGTGGCGCATAGGATCAGTGGCGTACCGAGGGAGCAACAATAGTGGTGAGCGCGCAATCGCAACAATCGCGCCAATTGTCCAGCCAATCCCACTGTCGCATCGACAGCCATAGTCGACATCTATTAGAATAATCGACCTAATACACTTTTAATAATATAATAAGCTTAATGAAATCCGCCCGAACTTGGCTTTGAGCGCCTTTGCTGCCTACCGTGACTTATTGGTGGTCTTAATGCAGTAGCCGCCCACATCTTGTTGTGGAGGCAAGTTGTTGTGGAAACAAGAACAAAACAGTCAGTGAAAGACAACACGCGATCGTCATCTGTCGTCTCGGCGTGGTCCAATTCCGACACTACTGTTGCAGGCACAATTAAGTGCTTGTCGGATGAGTCGATCGACCTAATGCCACCGACACACTGCTTGGAAATGATCGCCAAGCTAAGCCATAATGGTATAGCACTTATTATCATCCATAAATCTTACTTCTTGCCAGCCAACGCGAGCGCTACTGGAATTATGGACTATATTTTAGAATAATAAAGCTTTGCATGAACTTAAAAATCTTCTTCTGTATTTCTTCTATCAAATACAAACTCTTGAATTCAATTAGTAAATGAATAAGAATCAACCTTAAAAGATTGTCGTCTTAGTGGAAACGATAGCCGGTGATAGGCAAGCTCAAGTTGGTGCTGCAAGACAAAGCAGTTGGCAAAGTGCATTTGGATAGTATGCCTTTTGAGTGATCGGTAGACAATTGAAGGACCAAGTGGCGATGAAATGCGCGCAGACAAGTGCCTCACCACCAGTTCAGCATCATCCTCGCGATCGAGAAATAATTCGATCAGTAGCGCGCGGAGGCAGTGGCAGCGATTGGCAATTCAATTACAGGGCCACACAAGCCGCCACTCAGAGAAACCGAATCAGTTTCACTCCTGCATCAAGTTGAAACTAAAATTAAATTTGGACCCTTCCAGTTCGTCTTCCTGTATTTGCATTCAACGCAGAGATGAGTCTTAATTGAGAATAATCGAGTCAGAAATAAGATGAGGGGAACAAGTGGAAAGATCGAAAATGCACACAGACGCGAGCTACGCGTGCCAGAATCGACTTGAGCAATCTAATTGCAGTTATGCATGTTTGCCACTGACCGACCCAAGGCGATAGATGTAACGGGATCGATTGTTGTAATCAAAATTCGATTCACACAGCTGGACCCGAGTGAGAGAAGCAATGAAGCGTTGCGTGACTCAACCGGCCTTACTCAGTGATACTCACTCCCACCCACCCTTCACTATCCAAACTTTCACTGAAACTACCGCATGCGTCACACCAACTGCCCTACCTACCGATTGCAATTCCATATTCTGAGCTAAATCATATTCTACACTCTATCTCTAAATCTCTCTTTTATTACATCCTAAAGATGCAAGTCAAAATAAATCTTTTATAATTGCTAGGTAATAGTATTTGACAAATATTAAGCTTAATTGAAATTTAAATAACATAATCAAGGCGAGAAAATGCCGCCGAGTTGTCATCAAACTTAGCAAAACCACAATTAAATTTTAAATTTAATTTGAAGCAACATTAAAGATGACAGAAAATGCAGGAAAAGTATAGAGTAAAAGCTAGTTGAACGTTTATCTTACCTTAGCAAAACCTAAAATTTTCCCTTCAAAGTGCAAAGTTAAAAGCGAGAATAAGACCAAACTGAGAAATTTTTTTATTGAATTAAAACAGAAACTTTAATATTAAAGAATATCAGAAAAATTGAATTATTCACTTATGAAACTATCAAGTCTTTAAAAGAAATATAGTTTGAAGTTGAAATTGTTGTATACTAAAAAGTTTTAAGTAATTGCCCTGCAAAATAAATATTGGCGTTCAAAACTAAATCTTATCTTATAGCAGTAATAAAATAAAAAATTCTGGTTCATGTTACTCGGGACTAAACAAAGTATCAAAACATATCGGGTTAAATTAAGTCATGAGACTAATAATTATTATCAGCCAAACGTGAGCTAACTGATGCAAGTGGAGACACCAAGAGAGGAAAGCAAAGCTAACTAGGCCGAATTGAACCATTTGCGCCGATCGTTTGGCTACGTCGGCTGCGTCTTAAAGTGTTACAAATGTTGAATTGTGTATGTGATATAAATGGAAGAATCAAAATGTAATGCTGCTTGCAAGCGTCACTAATAGCACATCTCGTCAACGGCGCATTTGCATTGCGAGTTTGGAGAGTGCCATTAAGACGGCTTGACTGACGGATGCTATAGAAAGCAAGTGTGGTGCCGCTCAACTCCGAGTGGTGTGTGGGTGATTGATGTCACTTGGGCCAGTGATTGGATGGCTCGATTGCAGCGACAGCATTGGCCCACCACAGCAAGCAACCCTTCCCCACCATTAGGTCAGCAGGCACCATCTCCAGCTGACTTCGAAACGGGACACCGACTGCTCCACATCAACTTGCCCTAACAGAGACCATAAGTGGACACGCAAAGTGACCAACATGTCCTCTGTCTCAAGAAATGTAATAAAGAAACAATTAACTGAGCTACCATGCAGCCATTTTGCCCAGTTGATTTCACTGCCATACCATGACTGGCCATTGTGTGCTGAGTTATATAGAGAGCGAAAGCAAATCGCAGATAAATGAAGCCATTGTTGCTACAATTAGGCTCAATTGTAACGGCAATTTTGACATGCGGTGCTGCTAAGCAAACAGAACTGAAGCAATGAGTTATTAAGGCAAAGTGGGTGAGAGATGAATAATTACACAACTGCCGAAATCAGTAGAAAAATTCCGATTCACATTTCACTTCTATTAGAATCGACAACCAATTGATGTTTTAAAATGAACAAAAAATTATTTTTAACAGAGTAAAGTATTGTTTTACGGATGAAGTGCTGTGGAGAGGTGCCAAATGCGCCACGAGTAGTGCGAGGGAGCAACAGCTTCTGTCGTTACATAATTTATCATCCCGTTTGCTGATTAACATAGCCAAACGTAATGCAAGAGAACAGCGTGCTATCGCGTGAACCTATGCAATTGCCATTAATGTTAATTATTACAATTAACTAGTAGATGGACTCGATAGAACACTCTAGCGTGCAATGGCGTTAATGAATCGAGTTCGGGCAGTGTGTTGTCTAGTGAACACACACACAGTGACCTCGCTGTCGATATCAGTTCGGTCAAAATGAGCAACTCGCACTAACAAATGGATCATAGCGCAATCAACTAGCAAGTTCTTGCCAGTGAACAGAAAGGTTTAAAATTGGATTTATAACTCAGCACGAGAAACCACTTTTTAAAATATTTCTCTTCCAATGTCCATTACGATCAACTACTGAGACGACGCATTCCGGTCGGTGCATAGTTGATTAATATAGCGAGAGCGAAATCCATTATTTGCATACGTGCGTGCCATCACAATCAGAGAAGCAACTGATGAAAGTTTCCGTCGATGTTGAGTAATACCTGTGAGGTAGTGAAGTGCGAAGCTTGTTATCTTGTTAAGTGCATATGTTTTTTTTGTTTATTTATAATTATCTTTTTGGTAAATTTTATACAAGCTAGTTTTCAAATTTGAAAATAATATATA
>WURS02011636.1:0-12335 GCA_011762765.2 Rhinocypha anisoptera | reverse complement strand
GTCTTGAAATGAACACGCACCATAAGGAACTAAACTCCGATCACAATTGAAAGCCACGAGAGATTGTAGGTAGCACTGGACCCAACGCTGCTGACGTGGCAATTTGTCCCGACGAATGAAAAAAAAGAGTGAGTTCCCCTTTTCACTCCCCCACTCCGAATCACCCCGTCGTTTTTTCCATCCATCCTCTAGCACATACACACACACTCTCTCTCTATCTCTCCCTCCCTACCCCATCCTCCCCCTTCGTTCCCAATTGAAGGCCCCATCGTGTCGTTTCCCACCCCCCCCGCATGTCGTCCCCGTCCCAGAAAACCCCTCTCCTTCGTCCGAATTTTCTCTCGGAGATCTCTCTTTTCCATCTCACGCAGACTCTCCCAGGAGGTGACGAGGGATGCCTCGATCACGACACGGTTTCCTCCTCCACCCATGGCACATCTCGCGAGATGCGCTCCGGAGTGACATCGCTCACTCCCCGCAGCTACACCCCACCCGCAATCCGCGAAAGTGGTGCGTGTAAACCTGTGAAACGCGTGCAGCTTAAGTACTGCAGTGATCGTGTTCTTCCCTTCTCATCGATGATCGCCCAGAACTATAAAAGATTCCGCGGGAAATGCACCCTTTGTAGCAGATCACGTTATATAGTTACGAAATGGGATATGATCAAAACTCGAGTTCTTAGTGTAGTCACAGCGTGGCACACTAGTTAATCATTTGAAATTTGTAAATATTGTTGAAATCGATTTTTATTAGAATTTGAAGAAGTAAGAATTAATTACTATCACAAAATTAAGGAATTTTTATGATGAATTCTCTAGGCGACCTGGCGACCAAAAACATTTGAGTTTACTACTAAAGTATACCACCTGAAATTAATTTCGTTCTACTATTATAAACAAAACTATGTCACTACGTTTCTGCAAATACATCAGTTGTAACTGCTATGCCAGTACTATATTTAAAGCTTTCTATGTTCTCTCAATTCACGTTCAAAAGCGACTCATTAGAATCATAAGTTGCTCACTGTTCCATTAAATTTTATTAAATATCTTTGGTGATGAAAGACGCAAGACTGAGATAAGATATTATCATCATATCAGGGACCAAAAAGTTGTTTTATCATCATAATAAATCACTTAAGACATCACCAAGTATAGGATACAGTTTCAAAAAGGTACGAAGTTTAGTTAACTGTTTGGTCTATAAATCTGCAGCAACAAATAGAATACCTTTATGGAAATCAGTGTTATCGATAGATGAGAAAATTGAATTCAATAAACAGATTGGTTTACAAAGTGGGAAGTATATATAAGATGCATTAATAAGAGAAAAGTAAATAAATCAAACAAGGGAGATGATTCGGAAGAAGTACAATAAATAATGAAAATATATGAGTGATTCATGATGTCAGTTTCGGAACCTATGAAGAAATGAATATTTAAGGGGGCAAGTTAAGTTGGAGACTACTTTATATCAACAACTAATATTACTACGTTCGCTCCAAATAACTATATACTATGCTATGTACCCCAAATGTTAGCGTTGACTACAATATTGTCTTTTAATTGGTTTAGTTTAACTTGAAAAGACGTTATTGCTAGAATAAACTAATCATCTCAACCAAAAAAACTGTTTGTGCTTCATATTCTTCAAACAGATGAACAATGAAACTAAAATAATATTTTTATTAAATAAGTTTTTAAATATCCAATTGTTGTAAGTCAGAGTCCATAGTTAATTGTAATATTCGATCCCAGGGCCTTATCTTTCATTGCAAGATGTTCCATTCAATTGGATGAGAGATTCACGAGCTGCATCCAATTGTATGTATTCATCTCTCTCCAGTTATTCATTCACGTTTTAAACTACGGAATTATTGTTCTTTATCACAGGTGAATAAAGTTTACACTTTGAATAAGGTTAATTATCCAAGATTTTTTCACATTTTTCATTATATTCCCATTTGTAGCCGCATACACACCCACCTCGAATATGTTTATTTCCCGTTGTGAATTACATGTATCGCTTCACTTCATATTCTTCTCATTTTTCATTCTCTTCAACCAACTCAGCACCTCCTTCCTTTCCCAGTTCATGGAATACCTCGCTTTAATCTTCTCCAGTAGCCTGGAAAACTTACGAGGAATGTTGTTTGAATTTAAATCCTGTGGTGTTTCATCATGGCCTGTCCCGTCCAATTCCCGACCATCCCGCTAGACTATCTGCTTAGGTTAATGAGAGGAGAAAGATGACTTTCGCTTCCTAGGTGAGATTTATATTGACTCCCAAGGTCATTTATTTAGGGTACTTCTGGGTTCATTCAGAGTCCCATTGTTGAAATAAAAATTTGTTTCGCCTTAGACATTCTCATCCATACACGAACGAATCTACTCATGTGCTTTCCGTCAGTGCAATATAAGTTATTGCACGGTAGCGGAGATAGCACAAGTTTAAAAAATATAGATAAGTAACATTTTGTGTTCAAACGACGATTTTTAAACAATTAATGCTGAAATTTTCCTGGAGTTATGAGTCAATTTCCATTATTCCCTCCTATAATCTATTGTAAGTCACCCTAGCGATTGAAGATAATCATCGAAAATTTAAGTTGATAGTCTCTTTCTTCATTAGAAAGGAACTTTTTTGTGACTTCTATCAACCCGATGTTAAAGAACTAATAGTGGTCGAATCGGTCAAACACCTAGGAGTAATAATTGCTAATAATCTTTCTTAGGGCTCCCACATACGAAAAATGTATGGACAGGCAAATAAGAAATTATGTTTCATCAGACGCATAGTTGGTAGGAGTGATATGAAAGTTGAAAGAGCGTTGGTATCAATCCCTCGTGCTCTCTCCGAACACTCGCATAGTGTATAGGATGCTTCTGAAAAGCGCCACATTCATGAAATCAAGAAAGTTAGGGAAGCACGATTTTTAAAAATTGCTATTATACGACTAATATAGTTACAGAGGTGATTACAGAACTCACTTGGGAGTCGTTAGATCGAAGAAGACTTTCAATTTATTTTTTGTAAATTAGCACCGATGAATTCGGCTCTGAAGTTCAGTCAATTATTCAAAGACCGACCTCATTCACAATGTAAGATCGGTAACTGGCATATTTAAGATCACTTTCTTTTCGCGAACGTTACTTGAAGGTAACCGCTCTAAAATAAATTAAATTATTTCTGAAACGTAAGCCCGTTTTCGCGCATTGACGTGCAAAACCTGATGCTCCCTGCCGTAAACCATCGGGTGTACGAAGAATCTTAGTGGAAAAATACGTAGTACGTAATTCTTATTTCTCAGAAATGGATTTCCACAGAGTTCTGCCTGAAAATATCGAATAGGATTCATCTTCTTCAGCATTCGCATTCATCTTCACCATAGGCTCGAGTCATGGAAAATAATATATCGTATATGAAATGGCTATTAGTTTTTCAATTTTAGCTTTTAATTAATAATAGTATTTTAAATGTCGTTAGTCCTCTCATACACTAAAAATGTAACTCTTTCTGCGTCATTTTTATGACGATTCTCTCAAATCTTACTTTCGGCGGGAAGATAACTTTCACTCAGATATTATTAACTTACAGAGAGTACCGTTAGTTCGGCACACACGGCCTTTAAAAACTCTAATACGTATTAATGCTATTGTATGTGCATATTTTTTCATCATGGTGCATTATACTATTATCGGAAAGGCACAACTTTTATAGTCTCGTGAGGACTGCACCACTTTAAATATTATCCGTTGCCTGGGATGCATCGTCACAATAATTTTCAAATTTATCGTTATTTGCGTACTTGGCCGTTAACAGATACCTTGGCCTTCCCTGTCCACCTCCAACCTGGAATGAGAGGTATTTGTTTCCACACACGTATCCCCTTTTCTTTTTGGGCCGTTAATCCTTTTCACTTAAACGGTTGAGAACGTACTTGGCGGATGCCAATGACCGGACCTCACTCCCGAGGCCTTTAGCACGTGGCAGTACGTGACGAAATTCCTCCGTCGAAGGCTCAAAGGCGGTTCCTCGTTCGGTTTCCGCTCTGGGCGGAGAGGAAGAAGGAAGAAGGGACAATTTTGGAATAACTGCCTCTCGTAACTATTTGTCGAACTTAGTATATAAACGCACGGGGACGTCATAAGGGACGGCCGAATTGAGACGAGTTCTCTCGTGCGGCTCTGGGGATTTTCCTTCGTCTTCGCGTGTCGTCAGGAAAATGATACTGCTCTTCCCCCCTGATATCTACCTCAACGTGTGGCAATATTTTACATCCGGTCGCTGAGTAAAATTTTCCTCTGCATGCGTGTGTATTTTTTCTCCATGGTTTTCTAATGAGTGGATCATGCATATTACTCCTTTCCAACGATAATTAAGAGATATTGGCACGAGTGAGAACTTGGCGCTTCATTATGTCGTAATGTAGCCTTGTATAAAGGATGTACTCACTCTTATAAGAATAAAAATACAAAGGTAAAGGGATGAGGCAATTTTTTCTACGCCTGCATATTATTCTTCAGCCCTATCTATTTGGATAAGGTGAAATTTTACAATAATAGCCATTATACGAAATTTGTTTCAGTCGGGTACTTTAAAAGTAAATAATTAGTAGTTAGTTTTGAAACAAAAATTTTCCGTGGAAAAGCAAAAAAAATTATTTGGTATTTAATTTGGATAACTTCCACAAAGCTGAAAACGAAATTACATATTCGCCTGCAGCCGAAGTAAGGAAAGGTTATAAAATAAAGATAGAAGATACAGCTAGGCAAGTTGAAGGATTTTGCTTCACAGACAGCAAGCTCATAGAAGATTGAAGAAGTAAGGCTGTAGTGACAGGATATCTCATTTAAATAAGTCTTTTTACAGCATAAGCAACTGCTTGCTGCAAATAATATTATCCTGGACATAAGGAAGTGGTTGGTTTTAGGACATACATATGGAGGATGCAGATGTGAGATATAATTTAAAGAGACATTTGAAGAGCAAATATCACTTTAAGGAAAAAGATTGGGAGTAACGATAATGTGGTTCTTTAGAACATTGTTAAAAATTAAGTTTATGGACCGGATATCCAAAAAAGAGATCCACTGAATCCTCCGAAAAGAGTAGCTAAACAAGAAACTAGACTTAAAAGGATAGGAAAAATTACAAAAAATATCTCGAGGTAAGATAACTTACTAAAGACTATTGGAAGAAGATCCAGGAGAGAATTATTAGTAGATAGTAATTGGTAATCAAGTATGGCGTACGAGAAACAGTCAATGGAGGATGTTGGAGTGGGAAACTATGAAGAGTTTGGCTGGTGACAGGATAACTTAGAGGTTACTAGTAACTAATATACGAAATATTAACCATTGTTCCTGAGAGAATTTTGCAGCGTTGCACGCATTTTCTTATTCCTGTGCAATCTAGGATTAAAATTTCTT
The DNA here is from genome assembly GCA_011762765.2 of Rhinocypha anisoptera. Classification (NCBI taxonomy): domain Eukaryota; kingdom Metazoa; phylum Arthropoda; class Insecta; order Odonata; family Chlorocyphidae; genus Rhinocypha; species Rhinocypha anisoptera. The sequence goes on along the minus strand of WURS02011636.1, from coordinate 6,903 downwards.
CCTTTTCGTTAGTATTTAACTTTTACAATACATACGTATTTTTCAATGAGTTCATTAAGTACTTAAACATTTGCATATGAGTTGCTTCTCCCGTTGACTTTCTAATAATAGTGGGGCTCTTAAATATCGTTCAGTAAGAACGGCTCGAGAGGCTCTCCATTTATGGTGTCCGGTACACAGAGTTAATGCATTTAGGGTGGTTCCCAAGAGCTCGAACATTTAAGAAAAACTCTACTCAGAAGTCAAAATTGCACCTTTTTCAAATTTTCTCATTCAATTTGATGAGATGCTTGTTCATTGCTTATCGGTAGATATTTAGAATGGGCTTTTCATATCAAGTCAAATTTAATTTACTGCTAATCTTCCACTAGGTTCATGATGCTTGATTACTCACCGAAAGCTATGTCTATGTTTGAGGTGGTGATTTTTTCTTCCCATATTCTCGGAGGAGAATTTTACAGGCATTGTGTCATTTCATTCTAGACTATTATACAGTGGGAGACCCCACATTAACATAGAAAGAAGAGAACATGTTAACATTTAATAAATTTAAAAAAATCGTTTAGGAATTACACGAAATGATAGCCTCACAATGAGCTTTATTGGAAAATTGGGTATTTTCAGGCGTTACTTTGTGGAAGCGATTCATAATGAAGATGAAAACGCTAGGTTTTTCCACATGAAAATTTTTTAATATATATACCTAGGTTTCGACTTGCAAAGTTATCCTCAGACCTGAAGATGACTTTGCAAATCGAAACTTAGGTCGTATATAATAAAAAACTTTTCATGTGGAAAAACCAAGTGTTTTCATCTTCATTATGAGTTTAATTAGATATTCCACTCCTGATCTTAAGTAACAGAATCGTTCAAATCACTTGATAGAGCTTCGAATTCTAATCTTTTAGTGTAGTCCCTCTTAGTAGCAATATCGGCGAAGAAGTGATAATATAATGAATAATACCATTGAAAACGAAAAAGGAAACTACTACCATTAACCTTATCTTTTTCAATACTCTTATGCCTCCGTGAATTACTACATTCATCATATTTTCATAGAGATTGGAGAACCACGTTTCAACCTACTGCTGTCATTAATTACTCGGACTTAAATTTCTGGGTCGGCTTTTAGTTATCATTGTTTTATTTTATTTCTATGCAATTTAATAGTTATGAAAAAAATACAAATTTACCATTGGCGTAACAGTTTTCTTTCCTAGTAATCATATAATGTTAAAACTACAATTCATAAGTATAATACATAATATAAGAATTCTAGAAGTGGGTGCACCGGATAGCACTCGAAATGAAGTACCTATTCGAATGTGTCATCATCAGGTCAAATGCTCAGATAATGACGATTATTGTCGAAGCCGGTCGTGTCTTATATTTTTCTGTGGAAATAAATAAAAGTTACCAGCTATATTTTGTACCATGCAACGTGCCTTGCGCGCAAAATATATATCTGTTATTATCTGTCCTAAATAATGAAATTTCCAATTCTTTCGTCATAGTTGTAAAAGACTCACACATAGATAATAAACGAATGGATATTTTGGTATTTCCTGAAAAATTGTGCTCGCCAATGCATTAAAAACCCCTTTCAAATTGATTATTAATTCCATAGGAACAGAACAATAAGAGAATGAGCGCACTAACGCTAAGATGTGGGAAATCTACACCCAGGATCGTCCGGGATTCTTGTGGAATGACTGATTGTTTAGATTCAGTTGTAGACACTACCGGATAGCACTCGAAATAAAGTACCTATTCGAATGTGATACTGTCATGCAACTTGTAATCCGCCTGGTCTTAAACTTCAGGTAGTCCCTCTGACAAAGACCGGTGGATTAGAACAGTCCGTCATCAAGAGAAATAGACATGGATGTAATGCAGGCCGAGTTTCTAGTTTCAAACATGGCCCATTTCAATTTTACTGTCCCAACTTATGATCTTCGACCGTAAGGTTATGTGTAGTATTTATGAAAAGCCAGTGATAACATCTTTTATTGCGATAATATGTCACAATTATATTTGTTATGCTTAATTACGTGTGCGAATGAAATATTATGTATTCATTCCAGAACTGCGAAAATGTATCTATGTTCTATCATTGATCATAAGGTACGTCCTTTCCGAGTGGAACCTCTCATCAATCATTGGCCTTTACCCTTCACGAAACGAGAGCATTGGATCATCAGGGAAACAATTTTTCTGTCTTTCGTTTTTCTTTCATTTCGTCATAGACATGTTGGATTCATCTCGTCAGAGTGTCGTGTTTGTTCAGATTTTCGTGTTTATGAATCCAATCGTCGACTTCACCATCATGATTAAAAAAAAGTGTTGTTCTGAAGATGACGCTAAACAATCTGCGAGAGAGGGCGGGGGGCAATCGCGTGGTCCGGTGGAAATCGAAACAGACTTAAATATTTTTTCTCCTCCCCGTGAAATTCTACGCGGCGGGGTCTCCGTTTTTTTCTCCCGCCCCATCCCCATCTCTCATTTGTCAGGAAATTGAAGCCACCGGTCATTTATTTGATTGCTTCCCTGCGTCGACGTGGTGCTATCTCGTTTCTCGATAGTGACAAATTTTCTGGTCCCTCGAAAATGTTATTCGGATCGAAACTGTAATCTTAGCTACAGCACCTGCTGTGCTTTTGAGTGCGCGTTTCGGGAGGTAACGAATTTTCTCTGTCAAAGACCCTTCAGTGATATATCCAAAGTGGTGTTATTGATCGACAGATTAGATTCATCTGCCGACGTTGGGCGAATAGCAGGTGCGTGTGGGTCGGCTATTTTCTGTTTGATGGATGGTCGTAAAGAAAGGAGCCCGTGGTCATATAATGATGGAGGATCCTTTGTGAAGTAGGAGGCTTCACACCTACAGTTTTCCGGATTCTATCCCACAGAATTCAAATCTAGCGATAGGGTATTATTACGACTTACCGTATTCTTCGCTGATACCTGGTCAAAGAAAAAGTATAAGGTCAAGATACAACGTTTAATATTAATGCGAACATTTTGATCGCTCGAAGAATAAATGATTAAATGACAAAAGGACCTCAGACAGGTACATTTACCAGCTACTATCCTATCAATTGATCATATTTTTACCAAAATTGATCATTTTTTACCTTCCCTCATTATCTACTACATTTCAGTTTTCTCATGGAATCATTTAAAATATCCCACTAGATGTTACCCACGGGAAATTAAAAAGAGGCAGATTCACGGAAATATTTATAAAATGCCTGCACTGATCAGCTGAAATATTTTGCCTGTGTCCGAGGATTAAGAAAGTACGCTGATACGTCCTTTCTTACATTCCTCAGAGAAGAGTGTGTTCATCGAAACCCTTATTCTTAATTGGTACAGCTCCGTTCGTTGAAGGGTAGCAGTAACAACACAAGCCCTCAGGAAACCGAGATTTTTTTCTATTTCAATGTAATCAGTGGGTGTTAACCGTTGAAATTCCAGTCCATCTATGACTCACTGTATTTGTGAAGTGGGAATTTGAAGAAGTCACACAAAAACATTTTTTCCCACTGCCTCAGCGCAGTGAATTGGAATTGAGATAGCGAACCTCTTGTCGATTTCTCCAATCATGTTTTTCTGAAAACATATTACTGAGATTTATTTCCAGCTTCCACAAATAAGTAAATGAAAGTATTTAATCAGTTCTTTATTTCTATAGCCTTCGTAAAGGGTTACCATCGTCTCGGTTACTAATAAAATCGGATATTAATAAAAAAGAATATCGGATGTCGGCAGCAACAAAATTTTCCCTCCATTGACGTCGTCCTTTTTCATAATCATTTTAGTGATAGATAACATTATCTAATCAATCATTCACACGAAATCAACTATGGCGTGTTGTTAGGAATGCGATAACGTTCATATTCACTAGAATCTGTCTTTATTTCAATTCTTTAAAACGCCTCTAATTTTGACATTGATGAACTTCCGAAAAAATCATGAAAATAATTAACAGGATTAAAACAAGAAAACAACCACCACGGAAATGAATTCAGTGGAAGTTCAATCGTTTTTGGAAGTCCATTAGTCGATTGCTTTTATCTGATTCAGTTTCTTTTCTAGAGAGAGGAGAGAGAGTCTGTTTGTATTTACTAGTTTATCTGGATTACCTCATCGTTGGGATTTATGCCGGCCAACTCGCTTCAGAGAGCGTCATCACGCGTCTGAATGGAGGAGATACGTCAGAGGTGAAGTTTCTCATTCAGAATTCCTCCTTGTTCCCTTACTGATATGGCTGGTTTGGGTCCAGTGCATCAATATTTATCTCTACGGAAGAATCGATGCGTACACCACATATCCCTCTACATATCCGATGGATTTACCACCACAGTGAGTCTGTTTGGATTCTAAATTTATTTTCTCCCCACCCAACGTTGCCGTAATTACATTGACGATGATTTGCTCAGTATATTTTCAAAGGTCTGCGCGTAATTGTGCCCCCTTTACCCTCTTATTTGGCTTATACTTTAAAACGCCGGCGTCAAAGGACTCCGAACTTCTTCCTTTAGAGGGTAAAATGTTTGGCTGTTCCATAACTCGATATAGGTACTCGCGTATCTCGCTGGAGGAGTAGGCGCGTTTACTCAGCAGGGCGAAAGGGCTCTATAAACTCCTTCTGCCGTGTTTAAACTTAAATCATGTCCGCTCTTATTAAAATATACTTCTTAATCTTGTGGAGGTTGATATGGCAAAGGAAGCGTGCAAATTAAAATTTTAATTGGCATTAAGGCCCATAAAATGCTCAGCATGTAAAAGATATCAAAATTTAATTTCAAAGCACACCAAGGAATTATCTTCATGGATATTTATTTTTCCTTTGATATTTCGGAAGTAAAACTAAGCTCAGGACATTAAATGGAACTGGCATTCTGACTGGTTAGGGAGTGTGTCATGGTGTCATGGAGCTTTTCTTTCGATTGTTATCGAGTAAGGTTGTTTCTATTTCCTTTGCATAACTCCGTAAAGATTGATCTACGTACTCCTTCAAACCAAGGGTCAAGAGATGTTAAAATCGCCTCAATCGCCCAAAAAATGGGCTCAACTCGGTCAGTATTTTAAATGCGGCTAGCACTCAATTTGTCGTGAGGAGACAAACGTGATCTTTTGCTGCGACAACCCTGTAATATTCTATCCGTGAATAACGGCAATCGATTTTTATTCATTCTAGACCCGATTTAGAATTTAAAATGCCACCAAAAGTTTTGTTATAAGTGAAGAGCGGTTTAATCCTTCCGCATTCACATTCCGTGGCCACTTGTTTTATGCCAGTAGGAATTGATTAAGCTCTCAATATTATTTGTTCATTGACTTCGATTTTTTATTTAGTGTGGAGCAATTAATGAAACGGAGGATGAAAAATGTATGCTTTAAATAATCTAAAAAAGGTGTCTTTCCTATCGCTATTTTTCGCTTAAGAGAGGACTGCACGGCGCAGATGGCGTTTGGTTCATCATGATACTTATTTCATAAGCAAGAGGGATCCGCTTAGTCGAACGACTTCCTGAGTGAGCCAGAACTTAAGCCTTTGTGTGATATCGGTGATGGTAGACAGGCGTCGCCGGCCTTGACGGAGAAAATGATCCCAGTGTTTCGAGCATATCTGATCTGTTCAGTTTTGGTCGGGGCGTTCGGCTCAAGTGACCCTTGTCCGTGACCCCCAGAGGACACTGATTATTTCATCGGTGACGTCAGAGGAGCCCTCTTCGCTCGACGCTTGGCGTTTGGTTTAGATTCGCTTGAAACTCGATTGCAAGCTAGGCAGCCAGCAGCACCATGAATAATCCAAGTGTTCTTGCAACTGAATGAAAGACAAGTGGTGGAGGGAAGTGTGGGTGGGCTGGGTTAAATTTGAACTCAAAAGGCGAAGGAAAAAAATACATTAATTTTTCGTGTGACAATCTTATATGTGATTGGTACTACGGGAAACAATATAGTCCATGTTAAAATATGTCCTAATTAGAAAAATTTTTGAGCTGTCTCATCTTGATAATGAAATAATATTCTCCCCTAATTTCTTTCTTTTAGCAAAAGGGATTTCGTTTGAGGTAGTTACAGGGAGAATAATCGGGGAAATGCCGGGTAAGAGTAACTATAGTATTGGATGGAAATATTATTTTGCATTCAATACTGTGATTCAAATAGTTCTAAATAGGGAGAATCCGAGGGTTAATAATCTTATGCGTGGAGACAACCTTATCATCGCGACATCTGCTTTCTGTAGCAGAACATATGGCCCAGCATGTGCGGGAGGCCTGTGACCATCAACTTGTTCAATGCAACGCGTGCAAATTTCACCACTACTCGAGGAAGATGAAGGACCTAGTCTCAAATAGGATACAATTTAAACCGATGTGATGACGTAACGCTGGACCTCAAATATGACGATGGCGTCATCGATGAGTTCAATAAAACAATTACTCTTCTTTGGGAATAGCTGTGAATCGAGAGGGAGAAACTTTTATAGGTTTATTTTCGATGCATGCGGAAGAGGGAACTATTTTTGGATAGAAGAGATCCGTCTGGAAACACTCTACGTCGCTGTCATCGTGATAATTTCCTGTAATAAAAAAAGGGTTTGATGCGAGCGCATAAAAATAACTTTCTGAATAAGGCCCAAAAATGAACTTACATGCAAGATAATTCATGAGTGAATTTCACATCTCGCATTATAACTCTCAATTGCATTGGCAAAAGAGGTCTTTGCGTAAAGGAAATAGTTAATTAGAGGGACCGGACCCTAAATAAATATTTGAAGAAAAGATTAGTGAAAACCCGAATAAGGAATGTATGAATCCGAAACCTGGTCCATGAAGAAGGATGATGAGCATAGATTGGAGGCTTTTGAGATGTGGGTTTGGCGACGGATGG
>WURS02011625.1:0-12335 GCA_011762765.2 Rhinocypha anisoptera | reverse complement strand
ATCGGCCAATCTCCCCCCCCCCCCCCCCCCCCCCCCCCCCCCCCCCCCCCCCCCCCCCCCCGGGGGGACACTCCTTCGTTTCCGTGGTAACCGGTAGGAACACACTCCCCGCTACTTTTTCTTCCTTTCTTTTTAGAGCGCGCATCAGTCGAATTGGTTTTGCCGCCCGGTGCTGCGGTTTTGATGTTCACCTGTTTTATGTCCAGACTGTGTTTTGTTTAAGAGGGAAGGAAGGAGGGGGAGAGAGTGAGAGAGAGAGAGGGGGGGGGGGAATTGAAACCGATTTTGGTGACGAGTTATGGCGTCAATTTTGAGTACGTTTCCTTAATCCCTGTCCATTCCGCGTTCCGTTTTATATTCTACGAGGTTCATTCGAGTCACAAGGCCTCCGATTTTTCTTCTAACTCGGTATCATTCATTCAACCTTTGAAAAAAAAAACAGCGAAACTTGTGTCGCTTCAAGAAATTAATCTCCCTTGCAGCCGCATGCAAACATTTTCGCAAAGTCGACACGCCATGATGGCCAGCGGTGCGAAGGCTTCTTTTTTTATTAGGAGTCTCTGTTTTTTAAGGAGCACCGTGGAAAATTTCTGTGCGCGAGGCCGAGATTGTTTTGCTTCGTCGTGTTCTTCCGCCTTCTTCTTTTAAAAAAAAACTGTCGGACACACGCGAACACGCACTTACACATGCATGTCTCCCTCCTTCATCAGACTGGCGAATGGAATAATTTCATTCGATGCCACACACACGCACACACAGACACACACCACACGAATGATTACACACGCTGGTATATGTATCGAAAACACGTCGCTATTTTGTAAGTATCGAAAACAGTTCTCGTTCTCGAGGCTGCCGCCACAGGTTCTGTCTGCCGTACAGTGCTTCCATCTCTGTCACTCATTGATAAGGATTTCCCGCTCGTTTTAAAACGAAGCGGAAATGTTTCTATCCGTTTCTCCAGTCCGGAGAAAAAAAAATTCAAGAGGCCATAAAATTTCAATCCACCTCCTCGCTTTCCATTCATGGCTTATTTTTTAATACCCCTGAATATAAAAACCTTATTTTTTTGGACACGATTTTTTCAATGTTTCAAAAAATTGAACTCAACATACTTATGGAATGATTAGCAATGATGTAATATTTCGCTTGCGGTTCCTTTTAAGAATACTCCAATTTTATTGTGCCAAACTTTCTTCAAATGCGGTCAAAACCCCGCACAGATCGTAAAAATTCACATCGAGAAAATTTATCGAGGGATTTAAAAAAAAAGGTATTTTCAATGCGTTAACAGTTTTAAAAACATTTCATTAAAGCTGCGACATATATTAGACGCAAAATATTTTTCAATTTTTCTAATTTATCCATATTAGCTTTAGTTTATCTTCTAAAATGGATTTACTTCAAGATCATAATCCATAAAAGGAGGATTACTGAAGGCAACTTTTTTTTGGATTGAACGTTTAAACAACTGATCACAAACATTTTGGAAGTAAACACTTAAATCTGTTCGTCGTTGGGGACATTGTTGGATTTATTTTCTGGTGTTCATTAACAATCTCCGGTACAGACGTAAAATCACTTAACGTCAGAGCTGTTCTAAATCCACGCAGCCAAAAAGTCATAATCTTGCGGGATAATATCTATCTACATATTAGGAAAAATTTAGGGTGATTAAAATTGCGTTCATTTTTGTATGTAAAAAGTTTCATACTCCCTACTTACTAAATCAGTTACCGGCTGACATACTTGATACAAATATTTTAGGCATTTTTATACAAACTATCGGTAATAAATTTTCATGGGAGGAACCTCTTTGTCCATTTTGTACAACTTATGGAATTAGAATGTAGAAACTTATATAATTCCTTTCATGACGAAAATCTTTACTTTTTTTATCTGTTGTTTACAGTTGCTATGGTAGAGGCCGTGGATAAATAAATGAACGGTTATTATTTATTAAATATTTCCTTGTGTATACGTATGTTCAAACATTTTTCACTGCACATGCGAATATGCAGGATGAGTTACAGAAAAATGTTAAAATAAATTTGCGAACTTAGGCATCAAACGCAAAAAAAAAGAAATTTGTTTTTACATTACTGGCAGTTGGGAGTATCATACAATTGTTACCATTCGAATAACAAATTCACTTTTTCGCTGTGACTCAGGCCTATACGCTATGGTAATTTTTTTACGTATTTCATCCGAAGGTTCGGACAGAAACATTTCCAGAAGTATTTTCCAAAATTCCTAAATTTTGGCTGGAGTTACTTTGTGACTATTATCTAAGTTTCCACTTCTTTTATTTAAACGGTAAAATTTGAGGCTTGATTTGGTAACTTATTTGGTTTACTGATGACTGGTTTACTTCACTGAGCAGGTTTCTATGGTCTAAAATCGAACAGTATCCTGATGTCCCCATAAATAAAATTTTAATTTCAATTTTAGCATTGTTACACTGATTTGAATAATTATTTATGGAGAAATTTAAATTCAGAAGTTTCTACATTGCTTGAGACAGTGAAGTTATTATTCAAATAATTTCTTTAATGTTCGTTACTTCCTCGTCATTATGGTCGGAAAACCAGCATGTATCTGTATAAAATATATGAAAGGATGACTAAGTTCTATCTTTGCCTATTATAAATACCTTAAAGCGTGTTTTAGGAGGAATTACGTATTGAATAAGTTATTAGTTTCTCATCAATGTTAGAATGCACAAAATCTCTTCTTCAATCCCTTTAAACACTCTAAACAAAGTCTTTTTCCTATCTGCGTCATTTAATCCATTGCTTTTTTACGAGTTATCATCGATTATTTAACATTTAGCAGGCAAAGAAGGTAATGTGTACATGAATATGAGGCAGAAATGCGTTTTTGCGTGATTTTTACACGGTCAGAAACTCCTTCATCACCCCGCCCTGGTAGTTTGGGAAACTTTTGAAAACTTTTGACGATCCATAACGGGTCTTCGAAAGTGCCGCCGCCATCTTGTTGGTCCGGGTATTGATTTTCCCGTTTCCGCGAGAGCGGTCCGCATTGCGGTATTCGCGCGTCATGTGTTTCCCTCCCCACCACGGGGACGTCCAGGGAGTTCCCCCGGCCTCCGTCAGGGCGCGACACCTCGCGGGGACCCGGCAGTCGATCGGCCCGCTTGCTGTCGCGAACTTCGTCACTCTCTCTCGTGTATGTGGTCCCTCTTTCTCGCGTGGTGTACGCACACTGTGAAGGGGGAATGGGCAAAATAAAAGAAACTTGAAGCGAAGAGGGAGAAGAAAAAAAAAGATAAAAGGAAGACCATTGTATTCATTACGGTCAAAACTTCAAAATGTCTTCCCAAGTTTCGTAAAAGCGTTCGTCAAGACGTTCGTAACGTCCCAACTAATATTTTTGATCTCAACAACCATTCCGTTTTCGTCGATAACTTAAGTGAGAGCGTGTGTTATATGTTTGATTAGTGTTGTGAGCGTTTTATATAAACTCCCAAGCCATAACGTAGGAAATCTCTAAGCCTTTAAGTCTGTGTGCGTGCGTGTAGATGTATTTATATGCATACATGCTTGAGTTCTCGACGTCGACCATTCCAGTTTGTTTATAAGTGTGTGTTGTGTTTTGTGATATAGTCTTGAGCAAATAGTGACCACAAGGGACCTGTGAAATAAAGAAAGTTGTGTCCGTTTGTTTTTGTGAGTTGATCTGCCGTTTCTGTTCGACTTGGAAGACTTCCAGACAAGTTCTAAACTACTTCGACGAAGTTTTGCACGTTTGAAATACATATTGAGTGAATAATTTCGTTTCATTGCCATATAATTACGTATAATCATTCATTCCCCTTCGCTCTGAGCACGAAATCTTTCCCTTTTCCCTCGACTTTGAAGCTCTGGTGAGTACAATTGTTATTGGGCATGTTTTCTTGTCACCACAGGAGGCTTTAAAATGATTTAAAATTATTAAAAAACCAAGTTTTGCAAGTCTTTCTGTTTTTAATAACTGCGCTGACGTTTGAAAAAATTTTATTTCTCTCCCTCCCATTTCCCATACTTAAAAATTTATTTTACAGGACTTATTTCGTCCATTGTTTACCGCTATATGTGTCTAACCTCTCGTTGTCATGAACTTGTTTACTTCATTGTTTTGTTTTGCTCTGGTTCGTAACTGCATTCGACGAATATTGGCGGAATACTTTTTTGTGTTCTTTTGGTGAAGTGATAAACATGTATGTACTCATAATAAAGAAGCGAATAGTTTGTATTCAATCATTTGTGAATATTCATAATGCTCATGAATCATTATTGCGACTCAAATTTGCGATTGCAAGATTCTTGTTGTTATCCGTTGCCACGCGAGCCTATTTTCTCTTGTTTTTTTATATATTTGTTTACCGAAGGAGTTAGTGAGTTAACTTTTCGTAAAGTTTTTTATTTCGTACCTAATTCGTTTGTTTGTCCAATTAGTATAGATTTTTTCGATCCGTATGTAATTTCTTTCGTCGGTTGTCTTCTTTACCTTTCTTTATTCTTTGCGAGTATAAAACTTTTTCAGTCAACGGATTGGCACTCGAACAAATTATTAATTTGCATAATATATTTTCGTCTAAGACTTGAAAAACATATCTGTTCCCCGGCAGTAGTTGCAGTCAATGAGCAGAACTTATGCTCAGTCCGCTGCAGTGTAATCAATAATTTCATATCTCTCTCCCTCTCTCTTTCGAGTCTTTTAATTTCTTCGTGAGCTTGTTGACTCCATCTGAAGGGATCTCGTATTCTGCGAGACGTTGCCGAAGTGCGGACAACACATAATCCAGTGTGGCTTTTGTAGTATAATTTTTAATTGGCACGGTTGATTCCTTGTTTGATATACGGTAATTAATGCTGACGTGGTATTTATATAACCGTATATAATTGTTTTTAATAGTTGTACAACCTTCCAGAAACACGGAAAGAGAGTAGGGAAGTATTTATGAATATGCTTTCTTTAAATCGAAAGACATTTTTTCAGTAAATAAAAATGAAACAATTTTTTTAGAAAGAAACATTATCGTTTATTTTTTTGGAAGTATATCACGGAGCTAAATATCTTTATTCAGTAATGTTAGTTTACTTCTGTTAAATTGTTCCGAAATTGAGATGTGTTTTACCGGTTTTTAATAAAGCAGGAATGTTTTTAATATCACGTACATCTAATGCTATTTTGTATTCCGATGTCCATAAATCGCATCTCCCACCTGGTTTTACGGTCCCTTCAAGTAATAAAGTTGTATTTCTGTAAATACTTTTTTTGTTCCGTTCCAGGCTTGCAAAAATCCCGAACGAACGTTTATTTTCGTCTTTTTTTTTAACGAGTCGTTACTTTAACGTGACAATTAAACGGTTTTTCTTCCAGCAGGCCGTTCGAGAATCGCATTTTCCGTCTGTTTTCACAGAGGATTCGGATAATAAAATTTTAATTTGCCATATAATCGGATTTTATTCTGTTCTGATATTGCAGAATCTCATTTTTCGCGTTCGTCTTTTTATTTCTAACAAGAAGGCGCTTACAGTGACTTGTAATTGAGAAATAATTTCATTTTCACGAGATGGGAATTGAAAAAGTGCATAGGTTCACCATTTACCACCCAGGTCAAAGGGATTTCAGTAAAATCGTTGGAAAAAAAATTTAACGAAACCGCAATAATTATTTCTGCCACAAGATGAGAATATTCTCCCTTAGTTACCGCTTCAAAAAGTTTGTTTTTAAGTTTTTCTGCGCGTTGTCAACCGTCTCTTGTTTTGCATAAGTTTCCCACTCGGAGAATTTAATCGATTTTTTACGAGTGCAAATGGACGAATTAATCAGAGGCAAAAACCTGGATGTTGTCTTTTTTCAAATGTTATTTCCACCGACATTAATTTTCTCACAAGAAATATTTGCATTTATGCATGAAATTACATGAATAATTGCCAATTTCCTAGCGAAGCCGGAATCGTTGGGGTTGTATTTGGGACATTTATAAAGAGTACATATATATTACGTACTTATACTCGTAGATAAATGAATCACGTTATTAAATATTGTAATCACGTTGTCAAGAATCCCAAGTTACATAAAGAAAATATCGTTTAACCTTATAAATTATTATTTATTTATTTACTTATATGTCCACAGTAGTACTACTTCACAATCAATTTTTTATTCATTATCATATAAATCGTTCATAAATTGTCATACAAAAGTTTTCTACTTGGGCAGTGATTTTATATATTAATGGCGGGGGGGATAATTTTTATTTTTTCATTATGAAATATATAATATTTAAATCGAATTAGTGTTTCTTTCCTAACCCTTTTTCCTTTCCGTTACATATCAGAGGCGATGGTAGACAATCGTATAGCTATCCATTGTATTAATACTACAATTTGAACCCATAACATTTTCGCCACAAGACAAAGAGAGTATTCCGGCCTTCGCATTCGTCTTCACTCCATTTTTTATTTCTATTTTCTGTCATTAAAATCATTTCGTTTACAAGGCGTCAATCATTGGCGTTGCTATTAAATATATGTATTTTATTTATACGTATCATAGTTACGAATTGTTGTCAACTATACACACACATTTGTTTGTTTATTTTGACGAGGCTTTACTTGCCTCCTTTTCCTCCTGTGGTGAATCTGTTTTGCTGTTCCACGAATATTCCCGTTTGCAGGCATGGCATTCATCTTCTGGGTAACTTCGTTCTTATAGGTTTTCTCGAGCGCAAAGAAGAAAGTCAGTGCTCACAAGAGAACTACTAGTAACTACTGTAACTATCAGAGTTTGGAGCAGAAGAAATATATACATATGTATATGTAAATATGTCTGTTGATACACGGAATTTCGACTTCACTACCTCACTTACGCGTTTACTTAAATGCTCATGGAAGTAAGTCGGTTCTTTGGTGACGCTCAGAAGACAGCTGTTATAATCACACCTTCACACACTCATACAATCATTCAAAACTCGCAGTTTAAATCGTCCAGCGAGCGAGCGAGAGATAGAGAGAGCGAGAGATACGGCCATAGCAACCAGACGTTCCCGCTGCTTGTTTACCCGTCGTCATGCAATCTCGGCGGTTGGCGTTAGTCATTTGTCGGCAAAAGATATGAATGAAACGTGATTTCGATCGCTTGATATTTCGTTTGGCGCGATGTCTGCTGTTTCATTGCGTCTTGTGTCCTCGTCTGCAAATACGGTTATTAGCGTTCTCTTCCGACTGGTTGTCAGCCGTGACATTGGAATCGAGTATATTCTTATTAACTCTTGAATATTTTTTTCGTCTGCCTGCGGAAGAACACTTCCTCATACAGTCTAGTCAACAAATATCTAGTCATTTTTTTTACTATTTAAAATTCCTCTAGGCGATTTTAAATCTTAATATATTACATATTTATTTTTACAAAAGTTATTTTCTTTATAGGTTTTGCCTAAATATATATTTTTTTATTTTTTTCTTGATCATTGGCATACTGAATATCCTTCTGCTTCCATTTTTATGGAACGTGATTACGTATTTATCGATTACGTATAGATCTATTGAATCGTACGTATATATATTAATATGAAACGTAGTTGTTCAATTGTTTATTTGTTTGATTAATTTCTGATGCCAAATATCTACGACGGAAAATAGTCGAATTACTTTATTGCCAAAGAAAAAGTCCCAAAAACCGTTGCTAACATTTCTCATTTTGTTTACCTTTTGTAATTATTCAATTTATCGATTATTTTATGAAGGTATTCAATTTTAAATGAATTATTAATGTACTTATTAACATACACATCCCAACTGGTTCATTTGTTTGGACGTAATTGACTCATTCTTTCTCAAGCGTTAACTATGATGCAAATTATTAAATGGTATTACGTAAGACTGTGAGCAGCTATTAAAAGTCAGGGTTGAGAAACAAAATATTTTTGGAGGGAAAAGAAAAGAGGAAAGAAATAAAATAATTGAACGACGCTACCAAAAAAAACATTCCTTTTTTTAGTGGTATAGACAAAAGCGGTCATTTTACCATTCAATATATTTATATAATAGGCAAGAATTGACTTTTTTTAAATATATATAAATACATACATTTAGAAACCAATGTATGCTATAGTCCCATCTCTAAATAATAATTGGAAACTTTTTAATTTTCAATTTGACCAAAGAATCTCTTCAATTATTCTTCCCATGTCCATCAAGTGCAATAATCATTTTTGTCGGCAGAATTCGTTTTAAAGAACTGCTTACAATATATAAATATTTATGTACGTTTAAATAAATGATAACCTTTTAAAATATTTAAAGCAAAACCCTAGCGCCCACCTGACAAAATATTTTTAAACTGAAATGAGGCAAGTCCCTAGACGATAATTATATATAAATCCGATAGAATATTCATGTATCTATATAATTAAACACAGTTATAGAACGCATATATATATATATTTCTGTCCGTGTAGTGTGTCTTAAGTGTATTTGGTTGCAAACTCCTGACATATTGATATATAAAGATATATATATATATACACAAAATATTTATATATTTTCTTAACCACTCAGAATGTTTATATGATACGAGAAAACTGACGACTTGGGTCAGTTGTAAATCATTAGCTTAAATCTTTTCTCTGCGGTCCAAATGTTAGTCTTTAAGACTGTTCGAAGACGATCCTAACTCTGTGAAAAGGCTAAAAGGAACCCAAGCCTCTGCTCTGGAGCAAATCTTATCGATCAACATCGTGCCATAGAGCCGATTTAGCGTAGTACAAGATATCTCAACTATATATCAAGAAATTATATCATTGTGTATGCATATATAGCGGTGATTTCATTTTTTGTCTTTTGAGATTCGATTGGCAAAACCTTTTGAGCAGTCGTTTGGTAAAGGGACAGGGAACTCCTGTATTACGAGTGCAATTTTTACAATTCCGTGTAAAGTGGACATTGAAGGATATTGTGAACGTATTTGATGATTGGAACTTAAAAAAAATCCTCCAGTGAACGGGGGTAACAGTTAAATCTCTAATATATCAAATCGTGTGAAATACGTCGTTAAAACCCTGTGTGGGAAGTTAGGAAGTTGACGATATTTTTTACTTAATTCCATCAAAAAGGGTTTTTAAAGTGCTTTTCCTAAAGGGGTTGGTTTCCCCTGGCCACAACACTAGGGAAAATTCAGTGCAATATTCATAGATATTTTTATATAAAAAGTACATAATAATCACGCGTGTAGATATATTTATTTATTTTTTTCCGAAGTCGTCCCGTTTTCCGTGAAAACATCGAATTAATATCACTCAATCGTCACTGAAAAAAAGAGCTCTCGTGCGCAAATTAATGGGGTAATATTCTAGAAATATTCAGGTGTAAAGATTTAAAAAAAAACTTTTTCCCCATATATCTCAGATAGATTCTCCAAAAAAATTATATTTATTTGCGTTTTTGAATTGTTTCCATTTTTTTTAATGTCCTCAAGTCATCGAATTCACTTGGGTCCTTCGCAATATATATTTATATAGACGTGTATATGTAAATATATTTATTTTTTGAGAAAATCGGCGCAGGAAATCCAACAGCAGAATCGCCAGGAAATTGATGATAATATACAGAATCTTGAAAAATTTGTCTTTCGTTCCTCTTTTCCGTTCCCTTTTGCAAAAAAAGAAATATATATTTATATATTTCCCACCCTGGTTCGTTCTGGGATCATTCCATGATTTTTTGAATCGTGGAACGGAAGCGGAAAAAGGAATTGCTTTCATTGAACTTTGTTGTTTTGAGAAAGTACTTGACGTGCCAACGAAGAACGCCTGGGAGTCTGACCTCTTTGGATATCTGATGAAAAGGGTGGAATTCGATTGGGAATTTAGCAGTCACGTGAACGCCTAACGTATAAATTGCGCTCAAAATCTCTCGCTCTCTCTCGCTCTCTTTTTTCAACATCTCCATACTTATAAGGAAGGCGAAAAACCGTAGTCAACGCCGAAATTCACGTGACGCCATCTTGTAATTAAAATTCCATCTAGTCTGTGAAATTTAGCAGTGACGCACAAGGCTGGAAATTATCGTCCGCCCAGTCCGTTAAAAAAAATATAAATGTACTAAAACATAAATAAACCTACAAAGAAGTTTCTTAACGAGTGGCTGGAAGATATCCTATCATATTAATATCCAGAGTCCATCACTGAAATACATTACTCTTTCTGAAGACTCTTATTTTGCAAAAGACAACGCCACGACAATACCTGCGAATTGTTATGAAGAAACCCATAGGACTGCACAAGAAAAAACCGTTGTAATACACTTTTATTGGCCTGAAAAAAACTCAAATATAACACCGTAAAAGGCGTCGAAACATCTTCGTTGTGGTTAACGCCAGCTGAATTGGAGCGCAAATCAACATCTGGAACACCATCGTTTGGCGTGCTGTCACGGCTCCAATCTGCACGGGACGCCCAGAATCGGCATCAGAACACCGATATACGCGTGGTCCTGTCCTAAATCGAAAGGCAGTCCCCACATTATACCCTTTTGGCGGTAAAAAAAAAAAACTGGCCAAAGTAAACCTCAGGTCGACGCGAGAATACAATTTTTTGTCAAGCGTCACAGACTTAACATTTTCTTCATGGTAGACGGGACGCGAAGGGATGACAAAATAACTCAGATAAGAACACCGTCATAGACGCTATATTCTACCGAATAGCACTAATTTTTTTACCCGCATTTTACACACGATCTACCAAAAGTTTACCCACACTCTACCAATAGTTTACCCACCCTCTACCCACATTTTACACACACTCTACCAAAAGTTTACCCACACTCTACCAATAGTTTACACACACTCTACCAATAGTTTACCCACCCTCTACCCACATTTTACCCACACTCTACCAAAAGTTTACCCACACTCTACCAATAGTTTACCCACTCTCTATCCACATTTTACACACACTCTACCAAAAGTTTACCCACACTCTACCAATAGTTTACACACACTCTACCAAAAGTTTACCCACCCTCTACCCACATTTTACACACACTATTCCAATAGTTTACCCTTACTCTACCAAAAGTTTACACACACTCTACTCATAAATTACCCACACTCTACCAATAGTTTACCCTTACTCTACCAAAAGTTTACACACACTCTACTCATAAATTACCCACACTCTACCAAAAGTTTACACACACTCTACTCATAAATTCCCCACACTCCACCCATAGATTACCCACATTTTTACACACATTCTACCCATAGTTTACCCACATTTTTACACACATTCTCCCCATATTTTACCCACATTTTACACACCTTCTATCCATATTTTAAGCTCTTTTTACTCCGTGACGGTAATCCAAGCCGGAGTGAGCTCTTAATCGACCCGAAAACGCAGTTTGAGGACACAGTTTCGGTCCAGGAATAGTCCCGAGGCGTACACGGCGTGCGAGGACGCCACTATAGGCGTGACACAGTCCCGGAACAAACGCGACGAGATGGTGTTGAAGGAGGACGAACCGGAGGAGGAAGTCTTCGTGGTGTCGCCCCCGAAGGAAGACGAGGAGGAGGGACGGTGTAAGTTCCCCTAACATGATAGTCACCCTCGATGTGTTGTGCCCGATGCACCCTGATGCTCTACGCCATCATGCCCTCCATTTTTTCATAGCGAGGGTTTCAGCACGCCACGAAATATTTAGCATCGGTCATACGTGGCCGTAATTACACTCGATGTAAATGTCGGGGGGGGGAGGAAGGCAGAAGGAAGGGATGTAGTGAGAACTAGGTGAGTCTGCGCTCCATTCACGGAGTGCCTCGCGCATATTCAACCTTTTAGCTTTCCGGAAAAGAACAATGTGGATAGGACGCACACTGAATTCGTTAAGAAGATAATAGAAGGAAAATTATAAGGGAAGACCCCGCGAGCAAGGTCTACGCACAAATATATAGGGAAAATTACGATAAACGTCAGAAAAAGACTACCAAGGGTAAGAAAGCTAGCACTAGATAGGAAAGGATGGATCGATTTTTCCATTTTCATTTCCGATTTCATCCATTTTTCGATTTGAAGAACTGATGATGATGTCCTCTCCGGTGGAAAATAATGGGATATTCAAAACTCCAAAACAGGAAGTTGACTGATTCGAATGTCATTTCCTATCCCACTGAAAACGGAATCAATCAAGACTAAGAACACTCTCACAAGAGCTGAAGAACATACTATGACAAGTTATTCAAAAAATACGTGGACTGTTTGAATTGCGGGGCTCCAGTTGGTTCCAGGGGAATCCGCTTGGTGTCGCTAAATTTGTACTGATCAGCTG
>WURS02011614.1:0-12335 GCA_011762765.2 Rhinocypha anisoptera | reverse complement strand
CTCCAGATATTCCCCAAGGGACACGCCCCCCCTTCCCCCCACCGCGCGCGCCCACACCCACACACCCCCCCCCTCTCTTTCCCCCTCGTGCCCCGCCCTCCCCCGGCGCCTCTTCTGCAGCTCCCGCAGGCGCCGCCTTCGGACGGCGTCATCTCGGCGGACGCAGCAGTGGACGCCAAGGAGGATTAGGGAGACGACAGCCGTGAGGCCCCCGATGTATACGAGCACCATCAGTTGGAGTCCGATTATGGCCCCGGCGACCACCAGACCGATGCCCGTCATCGTGCCGGCGACGAAGGCGACTCGCAGGCAGTGGAAGCAAAACTCGTCGAGAGCGGGACACTGTCCTCCGCATCCACCCCCGGACCAGCCCCCGGAGCCCTCGCCCCCACCCGTCGCACCGCCGTCTCCGGCGCCGCCATCGCACCGCGAGTTCGACGAACCCGGCGCCGTCGGCGAGCCGGTGGACGCCGAATCTCCCCCTCCTCCGTGCGGTGGGTGGTGGGTGCTGGCGGGGTGCGGTGGTTGCGCGGGAATCAGAGAGGGGACGGGATGCGACAAGAGGAGTGGTCTCTCGGTGGGAGGTGGAGAGGCGGAGGGGGGCAGGCCGTAGAAGGTTGGCTGCAGGAACCTCGGTCCCGTGGAGTGTTCCATTCGGAATGGTGCGGAGGGCTCCATGGGTCTCGTCTTGTGGTGGGTGCGTCCGCTCGAGGAACTTGTGGAGTGAGACTCGTGGGCAACCCATGGGTTTCTGTGAAGATTTTATCGAATGAATGCTACAAAGTCATACAGCGCCACGCTAAGACTTCGTTGAGGGCCTTTGGCGCCTCAACTTAGTTTGACATAGTCAGGTGAAACAATGTATATGATTGGACACAGGAGCCAGCTTCGAAGTTGGGGGGAGGTGCAGCTTAAACTTGTATTGAGCTTATAAAGGAAAGAAGCAAATATAATGAACTGGAAACATTTATATTAGTATTGTCAAAAAAAAACCGGGTATAACAAAACCTGCGGGTTTCACAAAACCCGCGGGCTCCGCACCCAACTCCAACGGATCAGATATTGACAACCTAAACAGACCATAAATGTTTTTCGCAGCTACATTGAAGATATACTATCTTCAACGCTTTAAAATACGACACACTAAACAGCGAAATATGACAACCTTTCTGGGAAGAACTTTCCACTGACAGCGGGTACGAACGCTGCATCAGGAAAGCAGGAGAGCTAAGTAAGGGCAGGAGAAAAGGTTGTCAACGGTGCAGAAACAGTCACGTTTTTGGATCGACAATACAGATGACCAATCTTCCGTATACAAAATAATCATGAAATAAGACACGGTTGTTGGTGAATAAGGTTGGGAGGAACCTTCTTACATGGCGTGACAATGTGCCTCTTTTCTATAGTCTCTAATTTTATCGTACCTCAACCCTTTTTCGCTTTTCCCTGCCTTACCCATCCACTATTCTGTCTCTCGAAATTGATTTCGTCAGCCTCCTCCAGGTCCACATTTTAATGCCTCAAGCTTAATCCTTCCCGTTTTCCTGATGGTCCACGCCTTACATCCACACAACAATTGGGCTAGGTACTCGAACAAAATAAGAATCGCCAGCACGGATAGGTTTAGTTACTCATTCTTCCCCCGAAGTAAAATATCGTACCTCCCAGAAAGCCATATTTTCATCTGCTATTACTCCCCCCCCTCGGTGACGGCTTTCCGGGTATTAAATGAGGAAGACCACAGCAGGGAGAGGTGAAATGTTAGCAGTTTCTGCAGTTCACAGGAAATGGTTCATTCGAGCTATATGAAATGATGAATTACCTAATACATAACAAAAATGATTTAAACAGAATTGCATGTCAAATGTGTAAGTTATTTGCATCACTGATATTATTATCATCTCACTACTGTTTAAATAATTACCACATAAATGTAAATTTGAGTCCAATTTACACAGCTATATATGTTAAATCCTATTTATCTATTTGGAGAGACGGGTGGCAAACCCGAGTGGAAGGACGGGTGGAAAACCCAGGTTTCTATAAACCCACAAAAACCTGGGTGGATGGAACCCGGGTATTTTAAAATCCGTCCACCCGGGTTTCAAAAAAACCGGATTTCGACAACACTAATTTATATCGATAAGGAAATAATTTATACATAATTGATTATTAATATTTGTTGACAATATTTGTGAATGACTTTTAATACGATAAACAGATTTTTAGTTACAAACTTTATTCACAAGGTCTCCATTTTTTCACGTTATTTTGTTTTTTCTTTTAAATTTTTCACTATTTTTTTATGGGAGGCTGCCCCTCTGACGACGATTGACAAACTATATTAAGACCAAATTATCTTGAGGACCAACGGTCAAACTCCAACCATTCAACAATCATTTTGCATGTCAAAAATATCTACACGATGTTTCCAAGAGCCAAGCTGTGGGGGTCAAGAAACGAGACTAACTTGTGGGGATGAAAGAGAATTTTCCAAGACAGCTGCAGTGGAATTCACAACCCCTTAACCAGTTATCAAGGACGCCAGCTGCTAGCTGTAGCAATCCTTTCAATATTTCTTCGGTGTCTCTTTTTTGTTTTTGAGTATCGACCGAAAATTTCTCTCCCTTTACCCTACCGTGTCTCCATCAAATTACTTTGAGTTAATCGGTCGGTTCAGTAATCTATAATTTTTTATACTTTATATATGTAAATGATCTCAGGGAATATTATAAATTGGTAGACCCTTATTTTTATGGTAAAAATGGCCAAAGAGGTGTAAGCCGATCTACGATACTTGAACTACATAAAATATGTTCCTTATCAACTTTGTAGTATTCTATTTTAGAACAATTCATCAGTTCTAACTTTTGAATGGAGCCAAACGCGACCCGGCTATTAAAGTTATGAAATACAGTGCGTTGTTAATGTTTGAAATTCTGCTGAGAAAAAGGGTAATTGGTCCACGTTCTTTCAATTATTCGGCGACCTCCTCGCAACCCCTACTCAGGTTCCCCGAATCAAATTTATCTGATTAATTTTGATGACCAATCGTGCAGTCATGTGTGCAGCTATGTCTTTTACCGATGCACACAGTGGTTTTTATGATTAAATAGGATTTTTTTCGGTTGCCATTGTTGCAAAATAGCTAAGGGATGAAAGAAGTTTTTCCGTCACCCTTCTAAGGATAGAGCGCTCTTACGTCAATGGCATTTCGAAATTTTGACCTTTAGGCCGTGATTGTGAGGCAACATTTCGACAGTGGATTGTTCCCCTTATCATCTGTGACGAAGACTCGTGCGATTGCCTTACATGCAATGTGATGATGACGCCCTCATACAGTATTATCGGGATTACTTCTACTATAAACGCCCACATGAGTGAACCAATTAAAAGGTTAATCAGTATATACAGAAAAAAGAGTACAAAGGCTATGGGAACTGTATCTAGATTTCACGAAAAAATCTGGTACTTTATTTCGAGTTCAAATGACGTAGGCAAGATAATAAGATATTCAACTTCCATCCAATAAGATGCCTTTATTCTCCATTATTTTCAAATAGTTATACGAACTTGAAAAAAGATTACTAAGGAATAGAAACCAGATAAAGTAATCAGGCCAATAAAATTGCGAAGTACCAAGCTTTTTTACACATTAGAGCGGTTTCAATACATTGTGAATAATGCCACATTAAAACTTAAATGTGCAAACTTACGTGTGGACAAAGGCTACCTTATTCTGCAAAGATAAATGCCCGACGAAGAAAGCACTTTGAATTAAAGCTTAGCTATATCTAGACTGTGAAATTTAAATCTCCAAAACTAGTCAGTTCAAGAAAACATTTTTAAATAATTTCTCCCCTAGTCGTGGTAATTAAATTTATTCTTTTGAGCGATCAAATCCACGCCAGAGACATTACATATAAGAGTGTGAGGAAATAGTGTTCACCTTTCAGTCGAATGCAGTGAAACGGATGTAAGATATCCAGGTTTTTATATTCGATCTCCTTTTGCCTCGAAATTCCCATTACCCACGCGCAGACTCACCTCCCGAGAAAACAAATCACAGAGCTGTTTGGAGATCCTGCAAGGATATCATATCGCTTTGCTTATTTATTGCTAAGGGATGAGTTGTAACGGAAACCTTTACACAAACGTTATGCGGAATATTTGGGAACATGGGAAATGTTCTTCCCTTACTACATCGTTAACTTTCGCGTTTGATGGTATGCGATGAAATGTCTAAAGTTCCAGTTATATCTCTATCAATACCAACCGTAAAGAAGTTCACCAAAAACATTTAGGTATTTCTTATCTTGAGAACGAAAGCCAGGACATTGGAGTAAACTTTTGAGTTTCACTGGTATTATTTGATATTTTTCCGCCTGTCTTTTATGAACATTAATATGGACTCATTATAAACATTAATATGGGTGTTTATTAACGTTAAACTTATATGCAGTTGAATTTCAGATTTATTTAGACAAAAAAATCATTTATTTCAGTCAAATAATATCGTTTGTTGAGATTGACAATAGTCTTCAACGTGAATATTCCTATCTTCTAAAGCAGCGGTTCTCAACCCTTGGATCACGACCTCTCTGGGAGTTGAACAACCCTTTTACATGTGTTGGCTAAGAGTATCGGAAAACGTATTTTCCTTAATCCTTTTCTTACAAATGCCGTTATTCCAATATTCATCTTTTGCCCCCTTAAGATAAAATTATTATTTTTACATTGCAAGATTAATGTAAATTGAGAGACTTGGCCATCGTAAAAAATAGCTCACTGATGACATTTTTAATGATGAGAGAGGTTGGAAATATTAGACTGGGGCTCTCCCCATTATATCCGATTCCGGAGAGTTTCCATTTGAGACGGAGAGAGATAACTAATTGGACCAAATATATTTTCTAAACCATGAAATTATCCAATTTGACCAATTAACCGACGGGGAGGTATAAGAAAACACACAACACAAAAGGTTATGGCCAACATTGTTCCAGCGTAAAGCGAATTATGTTGGGTTTTATCAGAGGAAGGGAAGAGGGTAAGAAAGAAAATATGATACAATGGAGAGGATCATGACAGGGGAGAAGGATGAGGTGGAAGAAGGGGGGAATGGAGAGGAAGAACTGCCCGGGAAAAATTGCTTGAATCATAAACCACAGTGCTACCAGTCAGAAAGTTACGGCTTCATAACCTCGGGCCGAAATGGCAGCTACTCGAGTTTTTACGATCTACCTT
Source organism: Rhinocypha anisoptera (assembly GCA_011762765.2). Classification (NCBI taxonomy): domain Eukaryota; kingdom Metazoa; phylum Arthropoda; class Insecta; order Odonata; family Chlorocyphidae; genus Rhinocypha; species Rhinocypha anisoptera. The sequence continues at coordinate 7,088 of WURS02011614.1, read as the reverse complement.
GGACGTAAGAGATCACTTTAACTTGGTAGCGAGTGAGCTTCTATTATTCATTTCCCTTGTCCCTTGGAACCATTCTTTCTTGAGGGTAGTCATAGCATATAGCGATGGAAAATAGATGGGTAATAATTAATTGTGAAACTGAAATTGAGTAAGGACTGGGGAAGTAGGAAAACTATTTAAAATAATCAACAGGCGCAAATATCTTTAATGATGAAATATTGCAATAATGTAAGTATCCTTAAGAATGACATATGCTCCTCTCGTAGGTCAAATTCCTGTGTTTTTGCTCTATAAGAAGTCATTGTGATATTGGTCGTGTAAAACGTGTAGCTTGGATACATTTCGAAGTGAATCATAGAGATAGATTAAAAATTTCTGAACTCAATCTATTGATCACTTTTATGAACTGTAAAACACCACGTCATGAAGGTACAATACCAAATAATACGAATCAAATAAAAAATTTATAATTGTCATCTTTGGCTAACTAGGGAACCCTGGTTTGAACATTTTCATATATTTCCAATGTGCCTTTCTGTGATGAATATTTCAAAATATATACCGTAGATCCGTAAAGAATGTGACTGGAACCTTCCTCAGAAAATAAAACGCTTCATTAAAGACTTTATTTCATTGAAAGTGAGGTATATCTTTATGAACTACCCTTTGAAGGATTATATGGAATTTGAGCCGTATGATACAGCACCGATTTAGCAATCAATCTGTCGGCGATTTTAAGGGACAATACTGAAACATGATACCGAAAACTTGTGTTATTTTACTTGGAATGTATCATCTACTTTCATAAGATTAGCCTCCATGACGGGAATAAATAGTAATGTATTGTATAATGGATTGCTACTTTTTTATAGTTTTATCATCTAATTCTGGTGTACTAATACTACATACTTTGGAAAACATTAAGCAAAGTAAACGTCTTTTTTATAAAAGAAAACGCGCTGTTATAGAAGCAACATTCTTTTTCTTGTTTCAGGTAAGAAGAAGTTCTGAGTGTTATGAGCGAAAAATGTAGTGCAAGAGTTGTTAGATTCATATTCGGGCCTGGATTAGCATACTGAGCTGGCCTGGTGAATAAAAGCCTAGGTGCTTGCCCTAGGTCGCCTGCAAACTCCGTCACTTTAATATACTTTGTGTTAACTCATGCTCGGAAAACGCGGGGAACTATAAGCAATTCCACGAGTTTTAGTAGTAGTCGTATTTTTGTTTATAGGGTGCTTCGACAACTATGGTCATTTCGCACCTCTCCAAGCCATGCCCTGGGCCTGGGCGGGATTCGAACCCGCAACCTTTGGGTTTGCCGGCAGATTTTTACAATCTGATCCATCAATATGCAATAACTTTCATGACGAAGAACACTGTACGTTTTTGGGAATGCCGAAGTAAAGCTTCCAGAAGTTGAGAAAATACTTCTCTGTGAAATTAGAGGGATCCCCATTTACATGTTTCACTTTGCCCATAAAGACATGAACGTATACACGAAACCGTACACACAATACAAAAGCACATGCAAGTTTTGCGTATCGAGACTTGATTTCTCGTCCCACAGAGGCCAACAAGAAAGGCCCTAACCTTTTGGCGCTGAAAAGTATTTTACGGGAGAATTTCATCGCAAAAAAGCATGTATAGGAGAGAATTGTATTTCAAGTGAAAATATAAGCTGATAAAAGAATCTTTCAGTGTATAAAATAGAGAATATACGATGTTTGGCAATTCCGTCTATGGTTCTGAAATGGAGAATAGGATTCTGGCGTAAAAATATAGGTTTTGGATACGCGCGTCCCGAGAAGAAACGAATGAATAAATGGGAAAAGTTCCTTGAGGAAGAAGTTAGGAGAAATGGATTTTCGGATGGAAGGTAGGAGGCAATGCCAAAAAAGAGGTAAAATATTAGTAATAAATAGAATGTTTTGTCCAAATACTCTCGCGAAGCAAACTTGAAGAGAAAAGTGATTTCTCATTTGACATGAAGAAGAAGTGAGATGACTACATATGGAGTAGACGAATGGCATTGCATTGCAAAGCGCAATAGCTCCGTAGCAACAATATTTATTTAAAATTATGGTGTGGTATAGTAATATTTTTACAATTTATGAAAGATGTATGATCGGTAGATGATCTGAAGCAATAAAAATTTAATAAGCATACCCGTCGTCTTTCCGTTGTAATGAAATTGAACGAATGAATTCAAGAGTCCATTCTTGGAAATCCTAGGAACACCTTTTGTCGGATTACGACATTATGAGGTTCCCAAATTTTCTGGGGAAATATTTTTTTTAAAGGTATTAATTGTTTTACTTATGAAAGACATGAACAATGTGTTGTGTATAAAAATCCCTGAAAAAATTAGCCTTTTTCTGATTCATTCGGTTCTCATTATTTTTTTTATTGTTTTACATCTTCGACTGCCCACTGATTTTCTTCCAGAAAGAAGTTATTTCATGTTGTAACTATATAGTTTTTCCTGTCTTTTTTTGAGAGAGCCTAAGTCCCACTACCATATAGCAATACCGAAATTGCCATTGTTTTGTAAAACTTCAATCTAGTTTCTTTTTTTCTTTTATTTTTTAGTGGCCTGTGAATTTTCCCGAGTATGTATTTGGACTTGTTGAGTTTATTTTCAACATCTTGGTCCGCTGTAGGGGATATTTCACATCCTATATAATTGAAGTTGGACACCTGTTCAAGGATTTTGTCAATGACTAGTTGTGATCATACTGGGTATTTTCCCAAGAAGGCCATGACTTTTTTTATGTGGTTATATGGTTAGTCCATATTTTTCTGCTATATTTTTTAGGCAAAACACTCCCCTTTGCAAATCATTATTAGTCTATTGCATAATAACAGCATCGTCTGCATATGAAATAATATTTATTCTAACATTTGGTGTTAGTTCTATGCCAATTTTAAGAATTGGTTTCCATCTTTTAGTAATGCCGTCCAAGTACATATATATTAAAAAGAGACGGGGAGACAGGAAAAACATCACATCGGCTGAAATGAAGTTCCTAAGGGTAGTAGAGGGCTGAACATTAAAAGATAGAATAAGGAACTAAGTCAATAAAGAGAATTTAAATATTTTCAATCAGAAAGAGAAAATGACAGAATATTTAGTCAAATGGTGCAACTACATAGGAAGTAAAATATGGTTTCAGGCGTTACTTGATGGAATTCTTTCATTATGAAAGGTTTTAGAGAAACACCCTGCAATTCCACATAAAAAGTTTTTTTATGTGGAATTGCAGTGTTTCTCTAAAACCTTTCATACATAGGAAGACTGAAGCAGAACTGTCTCCCCAGAATGACCTTAGAGTATAAACCTAGTGGCCATCGTGATGTCGGTAAACCGAGTCTTAGATGGTTTCTGGTACAAGCTAGGCAGCCTATTCCATGTAGTGAAGAAGAAGAACTATATAGTTTATCGAGTCCAAATATAGGAAAATCGCAATATTGGAAAATTGAAATAAAGGAATAAAGAAGTACTAAAATTTTCCACATCTTGTAAACACTTATCAAGCGCGAGTTCTTCCGCGAAGAAAATTAAATTTTTAATTTGTTTTTTCTCCGCAATATTTTGTGAGCTTTAATCTTAAGAAAGCACAATCCACAATCAGAACTTGAATGGAAAAGGGGATATTGTTACCTCTAAAGCAAAGAAGAGAAAATCAAAAGTTGGAAGTTTTATTTTAGAAGAAAAGTGAACGTGTCTGCAACCGACCATAATGAGTTCAGATAATAAAATATTACAATCCATGCATTGAAATTCATTCACATTGAAAATAATGTTTGCATTTACGTTAGAATTCATTCACGAAACATTTCTTTGGAATAGGGAATTAATCCTCTTTATTTCTTACGTCAAATCTATCATTCGCCTTTTTGTCACAAAATTGTTCACCCCGAGTTATAGATTAAGAAAAATATTTTCCTCGGATTTTTCTTTCGAATTTTCTATTCTACGTATACTGCTCGAGATATACCTCATTAAATTGAAATTTTGTAAAATTCCACCCAAAGAAGCGGACTGCATTTTTCCTATCTTACGTGCCATCCGCCTCCTGTTTCTCTCCCTCCCTGCTTAGTGCAGCGCGACCCTTTGGACGCCCGTCGATTCGCCGGCAAATCCCTCCAGTCTCTCCTGTTAATCCTCCCATTTGGAGCGCGTCACGGCTTCGAGTCTCTTTGACGATGAATACTTCGCGCGGGAGTGCCGCTCCCTTTGCAGAAACGGAGGACTGAAGTCGACTCAAAAGCTCGCATTACGCTTCTTGCCTCCCCGTGTGTTGCCGCACTGGCAATCGGACGGAATAAGCCTTTTGAGGATCTGAAGAGGCGGAACAAGTACCTGAGATATTGTGTGGTTGCGCAAAAGGCAGGGGAGTAGACGCCAGGAAGAGAAGCCTGCTAGAGAAGTTAAGGGAATACACTTTGCAGGACAGCCAAGCGCGAATAACAACCACATGTGATAACGAAGACTTACTACAAGCGCATTGTATTCAGTATAATCCCTCCGAAAAGCTTGTGAGATAACAACCGAAAACTTCTGAGCATCCTATCGGGGTCCGGAATAGAAAGTGGTAAATTATTATTTTAAACGATATTTTTATCACTCCTTCAGTGAACGGCAATTCAAATAGTTGCATCATCTGTGAATATAGAATACACTAGTAATAAAATGTTTCTGCATTTATGAATTTCCGTTGCAAGAATCACTTCATGGAGAATTAAATATTTCCTGGGAAGTGCATATAAATTATAAAATGTTGCATTGCGATGAAATCCGGGTCGTATAGAAAATATATTTTATGTGGAATTTCAAAGTTTGTGTTTCATTTAATTATAAAATGAAACTAGTAAACGGAGCATGAAATTTTGACCTAAACAACTCATTATACCCATGTAACCGAGGACTAATTGGTCACATGGTAGGTTATCGTCAGAAGAAACCTACAGCCTAGTAGATCTTGAAATGAAGATTTTTGTAATCAAATAATTTTAATTTTTCATGATCTCTAATAAAACATTTACGTAGGCCAATCATTCAGAGTTTAACGAGTACAATCAGAGAAATAATTTTAATTACTCCCTTGAGCTTGGAAACTGCAGAGCATTTAATTTACTGGTTTAAATATATTTGTCTTGTTTTAGACTTACGTTAGGGAATATTTACCTGAGATACTACAGAGCAAGATACAGCTGTCACTGTACCTTTTGTAAACTCACTAATGTAAGTAACTTATGGTCTTCCTCTGAGTGCAAATTGAAAGTATCATTTCAATACATGTTCATAAAAAAACGGATTTCTTAATGGAAACATCAAGATCCTTCTGTACGGAAGAAAATAATGTTACAATTTTATGATATGTTGAATAATTTTGTATACCAATCTCTGAATTGTAACGTTTATGGCTACCGATAACAGTAGTTTTGTTTGAACGGCGTATAAGAATTCCCTGAGCAGCCGATTAGGCAATATTAAAGTCTATTCTAAGTATTTAAAACAATCAATCACCTCCTCCAACCAAATTAAAATTATTTCAAATTCATATTAATCATTTAAGAGAGAAATCACTTTTGCAGTTTGGAATTAAATCGATCAAGGGCCTCGCCTAACTTTTCTGGTAAGCTGAAAAGTTTTTGCTAAGGGCCAAAGAATATTGCTCGTTGGCCCTAGTTGGCTCTCATAAGTATCCAAAATTTCGCTTATTGCTACCTTAGAGTTTGGTTCCAATAAAGTAGTAAGACTATTAGGAGAAGATTTGCGCTAACGAAGCAAGCACTTACGAGAGAAGGAGAATTCATTAAAGGGATCCCATGTTGACACGTAAATGAAAGATTATTGAAAGTCATAATATGGATCGTATAAAACGATGGAGTGATCAGAAAGACGATGAATCAAGTCTTTGGTGTTGCGGGGATTATAGAAAGTTTTTGGGTGAAATGCAAAGATACCTAAATAAATGAATGGGAAAACTACTGAGAGACTTATTGTAATTCAAGAGAGTGTTATAAAGTAGAATGTTGGGAAAGCAGTGTTGAGTTTGACGCATGAGATTGATGGGAATGTTAGATGGAATGAAGGAATACAGTAACCTGTAGAACTCAAAATGAAATATTATTCCTTTCTGACTTACCAAAGGCTTGTCTTCTTCAAAAGAGACGAAACGTTTGACTGGTAGAACGACTAATTTTGGAATTGCATTGGCGTTTTTAAAAAACTATGGATATTTCACAGTCTTATCGATCACCTCCGGCATGTTATGCATCAAAAACGTATGTTTTTCCTCCACGAGATTGGCGATGCGAAATATAACAAGGACAAAGGGGGCGAGACACTTGTGGAGAACGAAGCGCACCCCAGGATCCACTTACTGGATTACATCTTCATTGTGTTTCAACTCTCACTGGATGACATGCACCTCCTTTAGTTTTTCTAGTTATTTACTCGTAGCTTCAGAAAAATCACCCGGAGAGAAAAATCTTGAAACTTTCATTTACCACCTTGTTCATTTCAGTGTGAGTAACACTAATTCTTTGGCATTGAAGTTCAAAGGTTTTTTTTTTTAAGGTATCTATTTTTCTTATTCTTTACAGGCCATAACGCATCCTTTGTGCAGAACTTGGGGCGTAACTGTGACCCCTTGTTCGTTTAATCACTCGCCTTCTATGAAACAGGGAATGGATAAGAAGAAAGAATACTCAATTATCTTTTATCAAATTTTAAATTATATTAAATTTTACTGGAATACTAAAGGGTATGGTTGGGAACGAAGGGAACTAAAGAAATGACGCCGATACAATTTACTCAGTTTAGGAAAGACTAGAATAGCTATGGTTCCTAGCAATTATTAAACCCGTGTGGGACAAGATGAATATGGAAACAGAAGAAGAGATTTTGAAAATCAACCAAGTACTTCGAAAATCCGTTTATTATTCGTCAGTCACCAACCAAGTCGGTAGTTAATATTTTTTTCCTCTTCACGAAGTGATACTTGCGGCGAAGACATTTCCGAAATTGATGAATACAATTAGCGAACGCCATTCGTAGACTGATTTCATTCGGATACCAC
>WURS02011603.1:0-12335 GCA_011762765.2 Rhinocypha anisoptera | reverse complement strand
GAAGTTGAAGGGGGAGGGAGGGGTGGTACTATGGCACTAATGCTTTGGGCTAAAAAAGAAATTTACTATCTACTACCTGTATACATAAGAGACATTACCACAACAGAAAATTATGAATCATGTTGAAAAGAATATTATGTACCTAAATCTTAATACAACATAATGGAATTCTATATCAAAATGTAAGAATATTTTTTTACCATTACTCAACAATTATGTACGTATTTTGAATTTAATCCATGCCATGTCTGACATTTATGTACTTATTATCTCATACGTTTGATCTTTTGACAAATAAAATTGTTATTATTATTAATAATATGATTTATTTTTGAACTGACGTGTCTTACATCATGTACTTAATATCATGCATATCTTTTTGAACAAATTAAATCTAAAATCACATAAACAATAATGCTACCACAGTGAAAAGTCAATCACAGACCAGATTAATTTAAAATTATCTTAACTTCTGAAAGAGAATGAAAGTGTTTCATTGGTCACCGTACATGGCAGAAAAAAATTATAAATATTGAAGGGCAACTCACCTAAAGCTGTGATTATTTTTCGCTGTTAGGTTGGAAGAACTGCGAGGCCGCCTCAATGTGAGGGGACTTGGGGACATCAGGCTCATTATCGTGAATTCCAGAAATGCAGCTCATGCAGGTGCTGTACTACAGGCCGCTGGGGGGATGGTTCCAGTTCTTCAAGACAACCCTCTGGTTGGACATTCAATTTGGAACTCCATGGGAGCTGTTAAAGATGACATCCTCGTTTTTGACAGGCCAGTATAGAAGGGAATACAATTGAATGAATAATGAGTTTGAAAAATTTCACTCCAAGTGACACATGATATAATGTGATAATATAATTATAATTAATTTTATCTCATTCTTTTCTACAATTATAAAAACAAAGTGATTCTTTTTAATTTCTAAGTTAAGACCCAATTAGTTCAAATATTACATTTCAGCAAAGTCATACTATCTCATATAGGAAATTGTTTCAGGCATGACTAGGTGGAATTTCCTCATCTTGAAAGGTTTGGAAGGAAACACTTTGATTCCAAATAATATGGAATTCTATTTTATGTGGAATTGCAGTGCTTCCTTCAAAACCTTTTGCCATACTATCTCATCTAAATTCACCTCAACAATAGTGTTCCATAAATTTTAACTCATTCTTTTCTATTTTTGAAACAACAAAGTTTTATTTTATCTTCAGTTTAGACTATTGTTTAAAACATTACATTTCAACAAAGCCATGTTATTTCATCTAGATTCACCTTGAGGATAAAATTTCAACTCATTCTTTTCTATAATTGAAGTGACAAATTGATTTCTATTCTAAAGCAAAGAAGATCTTGGTTCAAATATCACATTTTAACTGATTCTAATCCGTAATTGAAACATCAAAGTGATTTTTTTTTATTTTTAGATAAGAAGCCATTGGTTTAAATATTAGATTTTAACAAAGCGATATTCTCTTCTTTTTTGGTTATCTCCATTTCATTTGATTGGATCTTTTCCATTCCTCCCTGTTTCTTGCAATTTTCTTAATTTCTCAGGAACTACTCTCCCCAACATCAACCATGATTTGTTTTAAATAGCCTAGCCTAGGTCTTCCTCTGCTCCTTTTTCCTTCCATTACATGAATGATATGTTGTTTCTAAAAAGATATACCCAATTTAGTTTCCCCTTCTTCATTTCACAGTGTCCCATATCTTTTACCTTTGATTTTCTATAGGAGCTCTTCATTACTTATTTCATCTTTCCATGATATTTTCCCTGCTCTTCCCCAGCATTAAATTTCAATGGCCCCTATTCTCTCTTTCTCTTTTTTTAATTGTCCACGTTTCTGATCCATACAGGACTATATTTCACACTATAGTCCATATATAGCCTTTTAATGATTTTCTTCTTAATTTCAAAGCCCATGTATTTAGATGTAAAGACCTGTTTTTTCTTATGGAAGGTAGTTTCTGCTTGGGCTACTCCACTTTTCATATCTGCGAGGCGTGTTTTTCATGTACCAGTTCACCTTTAAGTACCATTTTCACATGAAAAAGAAGAGTGGACTGTTCTTAACAATTTTATTTTTACATGAAAGCCTGTACCTTAGTCTACATTTTTACATAATTTCCATGAATATTGAGGGATTTTTCATATCGTACCAGCTTTTGAATCCCATCTTCATAGTAGTCTGCCACCTGATTTGACAACCTAAATTGTTCTCTATGAAATTCTGACAGAACACTTAAATTATCAAAAGGGCCGTGTTGCAGTGTTTGTCAAATCAGGCAGCAGACTACTACATATGAGGATGGGATTCAATAGCTGGTACGATATGAAAAATGTAGAAATTATGTAGAAATGTAGACTAAGGCACAGGTTTTCATGTAAAAATAAAATTGTTAAGTAAAGATTATCCTTTTCTTTCACATGTGAAAACGGTACTTACTTTTAAAAAAACACCTCCTACTACACTCTTTCTATCCTCTTGAGATTTAGAACCTCAAGCATGTATTTTATATATAAAAAATATCTATATTATATAATATCTATATATTATATAAAAATGTGTATATCTTCATTTGCTTCAGCTGTGCACTATCTTTTACAATATTTATATACATCACAAATATAGTTGTTAATTTGGATTTTATTCTACAGAAAAACGTAATCACATTTTTCTGTGGAATTAAAATGTAATGATTACATTTTTCTGTGAAATAACATCTAAATTAACACATATTTGTGTCATTTGTTGCATCTTACATTATTTCCATTTTCTTTTTATCTTTTTTGAAATTCTTCTTTTAATATTCTAGTTCATTTCTATTGCAGTTCTTTTCATGCCCTCTTCCTTATCTGCTTAAACAGCAATATCATCAGCAAGTATTAGCATTTTGATATACCTTCCAACTATTTTGACTCCCTTTGTGCATAGTTTTTTTGCATACCTTGACTGGTTTTTCTATGTACAAATAACACTTTTGACAAACTGCAGCCCTGTCTAACACCCTTATGTATTTTGGCTATCTTTTCATCACTATTTATAAATCTTTAAAAGAAGCCATGTGATCTAATTACAACTATTTTATTTGTATTTTTGATGGTTCACTGGTCAGAGCTTGGGGTAACCTCTGAAAACCATTGCACAGAATTGCATTCCTTTGATGTCTGTTCTTTTTTTATACCCCGCATTATATTTACATTAAGCATTAAATTAAGAATAATCTCCCATCTTGTAATGTGATTATGTGAAATATTGTCATATCTGAAAACAAATATTCAATTCCAGGTGTGGACGTTTGACATTCCATGTGATCATGCCTTGGAGCATGTTGACGTACCCATATGTAAAGGCAGCTCTCTTGTCTACCTTTCATGACGAACCTTGTGGACCATGCAATGACACGTCAATCTCTCATTATGAGATGGAACATCAAGCAGAGTTGCACTCGGAGGGCAAGGATGAATCTTTCCAGGTGAATACATCCTATGCCGAAAAACTGTTGCTCCATTCATCAGGACACCCGAATGACCAACTGCAACCAATAAGCTCAATTCCCAAGACACTTAACACAAATATGACAATAGAGGGAGGGGAAGACGTGGAAACATCGGTGATGGCACCCCCAACAAAGTCACCGGAGGAGATGGATTTGGAAATGAACCGAACAATGCCACATTCAGTCAGAGACGTCGGTCAAGGAGAGAGAACCAGCCAAAGTGTGACAACAAGAACAACAGAGTCCAGTGAGGACACAAATGAACCTCAAAGTGACGAGGGACCACCAATTAGGATTATCATGAGATATCCCCACACACACCAGAACCCAGATGGGAACATTGAGAGGCAAGACTACCTCATAATGAACACTGGGGATCCGAGTTACCACGGTCATCTGATGGATGCTGAGAACGACCAAAGGGACATGACGGATGCAACAAATGATCATCAGAGGAATGCCATCAGGCGAGAGGACTCGCAAGAGGATATTGCAGCCAGGAGACCTTTGCAAAACTATCCACTTTGGAGGAATACGTGGGATCTCCATAGGAACAGGAGCAGCTCTATGAGGGGGGAGAACATGGTGAGGAAAAGGGTCGAGGAAGATATGCGAGAGAGAGAAGGAGAGCACACAACGGAGTCAAAGTCAGGAGAGGAAGCACAGGAGGGAGGCCAAGAAGGAGATGGTGACATGATGAAACAGAAAATGATTGAACACTATCGAAAACTTTTACCATGGGTCAACTACACTCTTTAGATTGCAGAAAAATTATTAATCAAAATTGATGCCTGGATGAAACTCATTTTCATTTATAAATAACAATATCATTGTAGCTCGATGGTATTTTACCATTGTGGTTATTGAAGAGAGTCACTCTTTTCATTCTGTTTTGTACTCATTTGCATTCAAATATTTCATAAGATTAGGAGCCACAGATTTCAATTTTTCATTACATTTCGGGGATGCCTGATCCACCCACCTAAAATGCCCAATGTTATGGGTCTAAGATGTCTTGTTTGAAGATTTTTTTTAAATAGAACCTTAAATTAATACATTTATTTTCCCTCATCATGTTGAGTTTAGATTTACCTTCCACCAGTGGTAAATTTCTCTGGGGTTTCAGAGGGTTTCAAATGTTTCTATTATTTAAAAGGAGGTAATAAAAAGCCTGGTGGCACAAGGATGCACTGTAACATTTTATGAAGTTTTGTGAAAACAAAACAAGTTCTTTGGGAAAGCACATCCACCCCTAAAGTCTGTGGAATAATTTAAATATTTATTTTTTACAATTTTGTACATATTTATGCTTGAAACATTTTTGTCAATTGAAAAACATCAAGCATCAGATGATTTAGTTGTACAGGTTAGACGTATGAATGTCAGAATACTCATTGAAAATTGTCGTATAAAGAGTCTGATAAATTAATGACGGTTCTGTTACAAACCATTATAATGGGGATCATGAACCTGATGCACACATTGGACACTTGTATACATGGCAATTACATGATAATTTTCTTGGAAAACATCATACCTCTTTTCCTCTGAAATCAACCACCCCATAAAAACTCAGCTGTCAAATTTTCTCACTTATGAAAGATAGAAACTACAAATATATTGTATAGCTGCCTTGTATTCACCTATTCCTTTACACTATCTTGTCTTTCAATGCTGACAGGAACAAAAAAGCATTGAGGACTACCAAAAAGCAAGTAAACAATGTATAATAAATGTAAACTCAAAAATCAAAGTAACTCACTATTTGCACAGTAATGGTTATAATGTTTAATAAGCCATAATGTGCAATCAGAAGAAGATACATTCCCTTAGAGACACAAGGAGAAGATTTACATTAGCAGAGAAATGAGGAGAGAAACAATAAGAAGCATCTCAAGGAAGGAGGTAAGTAAAATGTTACTGGAAGCTTTAATTTGGAGTGAGGCATTATATGACTCAGAAACCTTGACCCTAAGAGAGGAGTGTGAGCATAAATTTGAGGCCTTCAAGATGAGAATGTGGATGAGGTTGGAAAATAATTTTAATGAATAGAAAATAATACAAATGGTGAGGTTTTGGGACTGATAGAGGAAGAAATAAGGCTGTTGAGAGGATTATAAAGAAGACAGAAAGATGTAGGTGAAATAACATGAGAAGATGGGATAGGATAGCAATTATGGATATCATAAAGAGAGGGAGAACATGTGGATCTTAAAGCCAATAACGTTATTTTTAGGGCACAGGTGAAAGAAACTATTTGAAACATTATAGAACCCTAACTATAATACCCTAATTCTGGAAATCATTTGAATTTGTATATTACAATAGATTGATAAAGCACCCCTTTGACCATAATATTATATTGGATCACCAGTTAGGCTTCCACTAGGGGAAATCAACTGAACAAGCTCTTTTTAATGCTATTCACTTCATTGTATATGACAGTAACTCAAAGAACAAGGTAATCTCCTTTGACCTGAGTAGGATTTTTGACTCAGTGATTCAGAAAATTCTACTTCCAAAATTGAGTTGTTGGGCATAAGAAGAGTTGCTTTGAACTGGCTAAAGACATATCTAGACAAACTACAACAGAGGGTTGCCTATTGGAAAGTGTGAAGTATTCTCATCATTGGAATGGTACAGACCAGCTGCTCTATTGTTAATGCAAAAAAAGGGAACCACTGCAACCTAAGATGTGCACTCTTACCTACTAAAGACCATGTTCTTTCATTTAGTCAGTATCTCACAATTGATGATGAGGTTGCTGACTGTGATGGAAAAGTTGGTTCCAGAGGAGGTAGGTTGGGATGCCTGGGAAACTGGTCGCAATAAAATATAGTTTGTGGAACAGCAAAGTGTTTTCCAAGCCAGTGTCATCATGAAGGAGTTCCAGCCAGTGACACCTATTACAATCACTCATACCAAGATACAGGTTCGAACATACTCTGATGATTGTGTGAAACTCAGGGAAATTGTTTGGAACCAAGTTCAATTCCAGAATGATGTATTCAAATTACCTTTGTTTGTAGTGAAAAATGGCAGACCACAAATTCGAGTTGGAGATAGGCTCAAATGAATCAATTGAAAATTTCCAGCACCTTCCTTAAAGAGAGCAGAGGGAACAAAGCAGAATTAGAGAGAGTGGGAACAGGGACTTGAGAACCTTAGACAGATTAAATTTTACCCTATGCTCAAAGAGGAACACAAAACTGGTTTATTGTGCACGTAGAGCCTTAGCATTTTCTCTGTGAAACTGAATGGATGAGGAAATGGACAGGTCGGTCAATGTCAGAATATTGTTGTTGAATGGATTTTGCTGATCTTCCACGGGGCATCTTACCAGGAGGTGGATCAGACGATGACCATCAGATGTGGTGGGTGCTGGGGACAAAATACCCGGGGTGGACCAAAATCAACACCACTGCCTTGCAGTTGGCATTGGCTCTACAATGGATAGGGGAAGACAACCATGATTCCAAATCACCTGGCCCTCCAGGTTGAGTGAAGGTCATGGGGTTAACAACCCCACATCATAAAACAAAACTTGTCACAAAGTCAATATCTTTCATTTCATTTTTAACCCTTCGGCTGCGACAGCCTCATTCTTTTGTTACAGCTCCGTGCAGAAGAAACGTAGCCATTCTTCCCTTCTAGTGCTGGCAACGATTTAGCAGATAGCAGACCCTAGTAATCCAGGGCAACCCTTATAATCCACATCCGAACTTTCCTGCCAAATGGGGCAGTGGAGATTTGATTGACCAAAATTAAAATATTTCATGCAGAAATATATCCATATGCACTCCATATTTACTTTCCTTGATAATCTCTGAATAATTTGATACCAAAAATATGTAAATCCTTATATTTATAACCAAAACTCTGAGGCAACCGAGTGAATTGATGAGGGAGGGTCAGAAAAGAATTTTCCCGAACTCGGCCGACAGAATGCATTTTATCCAACTTGCCCGAGGGTTTTTAACCCTAATAAATGGCACTGGAAATGGTTCCCTATGTCAGTACAAGAGAAAGTGTGATTATTTAAACCTTTCTTTGAAATGTTGGGCCACAAAATTTGGAGAGGGTCTACAGAGGTTACAAAAGAGGCAGTATACGTACAAATATGTATTTTCTGCACTTGTCGACAAAACATTGATATACATATTCTGTAACAAAGGGGTTAACAGTGCTTCATCACTGATATCTTACATTGCCAACACTTGTTATTCACATTTCTCCCTATTCATGGTCACCTTAACAGTATAGGAGTTATTTAAAATCATTTTTATTGGCTGTAGGATTTTTCTTATTCTCATTTAAAATCCAAGAGCTCTTACCGCTTGTGGTATCATTAAAAATGAAGGACTAAAAAGCCATGGCTTCCTGCAGGAAGCTAATTGCCCACAGACCTGAGCGGATGCATTACAGAAATTATTGTAGAAGTTATGGGATGATCATAAATAATAATATAATATGAATGAGAATATCAACAAACAGAAAAGAAAGCTTAAATATTAGTCTAAGAGGGCATTTTCAGATATTTGGAAAGTGCCATCTTCTTAGGCAGCATTTTACAGGACTTAGTGGCAAGGTTAGAAGAATCATGTTGGCAAAGAAAATCCTTTATGAAAGGAAATGATGATAGAGAGTTATGAAATAAAAAGTTTAATTACAGCCATAATATAGAGCATTGTTTCATATTAAGAATCGCTATATTACAGAACTTATACTTGAACAAAGGAGATGAAAATGAGGTTTGTGACTTTTAAGTATGAGTATGGAAAAGGGTAAGAAGGGAGAGGTAAACAGATGATGAGGTGCTGGGAATGGTAACAGAAGAGAGGAAGATGTCAGAGAAAATTGAAAGTCAGGAAAACAGGATGGAAGGGATACTATAGGTGAATGTAATGGCGAGGTCAGTGATAAAATGTTGAATGTTAGAAAAGGGAGGCAGAGAGAGAAAAATATTTGGGATTAAAGAGAGAATGGTGACAGTTATGAATTAAGCCTTCAATAGGATGTATTGAAAGGAACATTAAAATATTTCTAGTCATTCAAAAACCTGTCAAATGGCAGGTTATTATTTTTTATATTATATATATATAATTTAATATATATTTATATAACATATAAATACTCAATAATGACTCCTGAAAACAGAAATTTTTCGGACAATATTAAGACTTCAAATACATTATAATTACAATAAAGGCGTCCTCAAATTTTTGAAAAATTAAAACCTCTCGAAATAAATTAAACTTTTTTACTTTAAAATTCTTCCCGAGCAGTAATTTGTTGTTGATTAAGTTCCTATTTGTGAAGCAATTTCCAATTTATAAAAAATATTCCAGAGGCAGCAAATACTCTATTTGACCATTTATAAAATATAGAATGATTTTAAAAATATAAAATAAATGTGTATAAAATATTTTATATGGTCAAGAAGTGGTGTGATCATATACGGGTCCATAATCTTCCAACAAAATATTGAACCACTTTAGGAACTAAATAGGTACAGGCTACGCAAGAAGGTAAGTATATGGCACTTACCACATGGATATAAGGAATACATCGAGATGTTTGGTATTCACAATGTATAAAAATATAGAATTTTGTTACTTCGAAGAAGTTTTTTGAGGCACAAACTAATCAAGTACTCCTATCAGCAGACCGCCGTCTCTTTAAATATTTTGCGAGCGTCTAGCGATGACAGCGCACAAACAAACGACGACAAAATGAGTAAACAATTTATCGTAACTCATTTATTGACTGAAAGTGGAGGAGTGGAATGAGAAGTCAACAAGGTGCAACAAGGCAAGATTCGGAAATTTAGTGCTATGTAGAGTGATATGTGGTGTCTTTAATTTTTTTCTCGTCACAGTATTGTTTTGCGAAGTGACTGGACCTTCGTCATAAATCATGGGTCGTCGGTCGATTAATACCACGAAAAGTGGGAAGTACATGAATCCCACGGATCAAGCAAGTATGTTTACAAGAATGTTTTTTAAAAGAATCTACCGCAAGAAGACATTGTTCAATCCTTCCAATGGTAATGATTTTGATTACTTTCTTTAGGGAAAGAGGCGAGGAAAAAAGAGTTGAAGAAAAACAAAAAACAGAGACAAATGGTCCGTGCGGCTGTTCTCAAAGGGAAAGACCCACTTCAATTGATTGCCGAAATGGAGAAAATTGATCAAATGGGTAAATTGGACCGTGATAATTGATTCCTGGTTGTTCTGAAGCTGCTTGAATTCATAAATTCATTTTTTTTCGTATTCGGTACATAACTCGAGAAATCAGGAATTGAGCATGTACATTCTCCTTTTCTAATAGTCACTGAAAATCGAAAATTGTATCGTTTTAAATTAAATCAATGTGCTATGTCCTCTTGTTTTTTCAGAATACAATGTACTTCAGCCACCACCACTGAATGAAAAAGTGTTGAAAGACAAGAGAAAAAAGCTTAAAGACACATTTGAAAGAGTTTTAAAACTTTATGTAAGTGTATTCATTGGCTCTAGTTATTTGGTACTGTATATTGCATCCAATCTCTAAAAACTCCAGATTGAAAGGAGTACTCTTTAGTAAATAATTGCCTCCTTCATGGAACAAGATGGATTATTAGTGCAAGGAGTAGATATTTATATGGTAATTTATTTAGACCAATCTAGCTGTTACATCACCATTATAATCAGTGTGTATTGATTTTTAATTAACTCTGATCTCTGTATTGATGAATTTAACCTGAATTTGATCCATCAAGAGGCAGTATTCTGTCATGGTCTATATAGTTTCGAGCAATTATTAGAGTTTTCTGAGAATATTTATTGATCTTCTGTGTGTTTTATCACTAAAAATGTAACTTCTCGTGCGTTCTTTAGAACAAGGAAGATCCCGACCGGTGGTCTGAATTGAAGCGCCTAGAGTCTGAATATGAAAGGAGCAGGGCTGGTTTGGTGGCATACTTTGAATCTGTCCGTCATGCGCAGCAGGTCACAGTGGACGAGATTCCACTCCCACTTCCCTTGCCCTCACTGATGCAGACTGACCCGACCCTTGGTGTCATTATCGGGACCGAAGAAGAGGACCCTACTACTCAGATACCTTTGCCTGCGGACCTACCTCTCCCACCATCACTCTTGCCTCCCTCCGCCCCCATTCCAGCTGCCATTGTCAGCACTTTAGCTACAACCTTCCCCAATCTTCCGCCTGGAGTAACTCCGAGTATACCAGTGCAGGGTATCCTGAAGAAGACTTCAGCATACAGGTTGGTTTCCTTAGTTTCATAATCTAGTAGAAAATTGGTCTTTGACATTATTATTCATGTCCGGGATGGAAATGAGGAACAATTTATTTGAGATTCTTAATAATTCACCTGTAGAGCAGTAGCATCTCTGAATCCTTTGAGTGAACATTCCTAATTTAATTCACCCATAACCAACTTATATCCTAATGCAACCACTTACATATTTATGCCCATGACGTGAGTATAAGTGATGAACTGAAACCACAAATTACTTTTTATATTTAATAAAAGGGACACTGGAAACATTCATTCTGTGCTATCTCCCCTGTTCCTACCTAGAACGAATCAAGCTGGTTTTGTTTGCGGCTTGACTTTTTTCAGTGTCCTTTACCATTAGTCTCTCATGAGGATCCCACATGCAAGATGAAAATTCTAATGATGGGCAGACTAATGTTTTTTACGAAAATGGTGGAAAGGCTCTCGCAGCATGAACGTTGTGAAGGCTGCATGTTTCCGGGTGTTTTACTGTGTGTGTTGTTTTTGATGACAATAGTTTCGCCAGAATTACACCTGGCGTCTTCAGGTCTAAGTGTCGATGCTGCTATTTTGGCCATCCTTATGTAGGCAGCTTGACGTAGTTGTTGCTCTCTGATTGGTTGGATTTTTGAAAAATCCATTTCCACATATTGTGGAGTTGGCACCCATCTTCCCAGTTGAAATTAGCAGGGTGTTTTTTTTCTATTTCAACGATCTCACGGATCAGTCTGGGGTAGTAACGTATTGGGTATTGGAAGAAAACAACTTGATCTCAAAAGAATCACGTTACTACCCCAGACTGATCCATGAGGCCATTGAAATGGCAAAACATCCCGCTAATTTCAACCGGGAAGACGGGTACCAGCTCAACAATGCGTGGAAACAGATTTTTTCAAATGGGCAAATTAAAGCTCTGGGAAAGAAAGACCCTAAGGTTTCTGTTGCACATTAGGCAGAATACAACTTTGGCTGAATTATGCACGACAGCTAAGATGCCAGACCTGATGGAATATACTTCATCAAGAATATATTGCTATAGAATATGTTGCTATAGAATTCTTCGAACACGAAAGAAGACACGACGGACCGCTTATAGCGGCTATTGGAAAAAACACAGTAGTGAGAGCCTGGGATACAGGCAAATGACCAAGGTCAATAACAGGACCGGTGACATTAATGTCATAAAAAAATACAGACGTGAAGTAGAATAACTCAACGTAACCACCAGAGAACATCGGCATCACTGAGAAATTGATATACAAGGGTCAAGCCACACACACAGGAGGCATACCTTTTCAATTCTTCATCTACATCTACATAATACTCTGCAAGCCGCCACAAGGGAGTGTGGCAGGGGGTGAGCCACCATCATACATTCACATGCACTCTCAATGCACCTGATACAAGTCATGCATTAAGCACAAAAAAAAGGAACTATCATGCAAACCTAATACGAGAACTACAAAACATGCTGGACAATGTCAGACTGCTCACAACAAGCATGCATAACAACTAAAAAATGTCCTTACAAAGTGCAAGGTC
>WURS02011593.1:0-12335 GCA_011762765.2 Rhinocypha anisoptera | reverse complement strand
ACTTTCACTGGAATCATCTTCCTCCCCTTCTCCATTACTAAACACATCTGGTTCTTTTAGGAATATGGCTATCGAGGAATAAACACCTCGTGTCCCGTTGCGATAATAAGCGCAAAATGTCTTTAGCCGAGTGTTACATTCACGGCTTAACGTTCGACGATACTATGGCATGTGTCAGGTTTTTCATCGCAATTATTCGTAGTCGCCGTATTCTTAATTGCCTTTCCTGGTTCACCAAAAAAGAACTACACGTGCCGGGTTAAATAAAAACTGCGTTCCATGTTACAATGGGCAAGACCTTTCCTCCATTCCTCATTCAAAATGCAATATATAAACTGTGGAGCTTTGTTGGGGCATCATTTCAGTCGACACAAGACAACTCTTGGCCGCAGGAATGCTTCCCAGCCAGACCTCTTGTCCCATGCGACTGTATCACACGAAATGAACATTTCACCTACTATAGAAAAAGTACCCATTATCTTCAGTTAAAAAACGGTCGAAGAGGCTTTGCAAGGGATGTGTGTCTCCATTAGCATGAATGTATGCGCATAACGATGAGGAGCAGTCAAGAAGCATGCCTTAATTTCAGGTAAAATACTTTGCTCACGCAAGCATAAAATTAATTGTTTGTGAATCAATCTGCGTTCCTCAGTAGGTGACCACAAATATTCGATAACATTCCAATTGCCTATTTCATCCAACGGTAATTCAGTTCTTGCAATTATAATCAGTCGTAATGGGCCAAATTTGAATTTATCTAAGCCGTATATCGTAGGAAAAGAAAGAATTATACCATGTTTCAGTTGATCTGAATAACGAATATTAAATAAGAATTAATCTTCAGAATGCTTAGTGCCCTAATAAGGGTATTTTCCTTACAGTTCATGATAAAGAACGATGGATAGTAAATTTTCTGACTAAACCGAAAAGTAACCTAACCAATTAGATGATATCGATGATTATTTAACGGTAATTCGAGAGTTCATACACTACCCTTTGAATGCAAACAATTGTTAAATTAATTTTCTTTCACGATGTCAGAAAATAGGTAACATACTATCATATTAATGAGAAAGTAAGTCTGCGCTGGATAAAAGAAAAGGGTTAAGATCACTTCCAAATAACATCTTATGACAATGAATTAGATTATCCACGATAAATCTAGCTATAGAGAGGTTTATCTATTTTAAGTACCAGCGGATTATTTTAAAATGTAGGAAAAAACCATAAAAAATATAAATCTTTAAAGTTATTCATAATTTTTCATTCTATTTCTTTAATTGACTTAAGTTACCACATACTTTAAAGTAATACAATATTTATTGTACAGTGTTTTAACGGGTTTTTTACTTATTCAATATATGTAGAACACAAGAGAAAAGGACTTAGTATGCCTGATAAGTAATTTTTAACGAATGTATCTCAACTAAATTTTAAATTATTATAAAGTAAATTTGAATTAGAAAGAGGAGCATCGTGATCAATGAAAAGAAATTATGAGAAAAAACCTACTTTTTATATATTTAAAGGCGTTCTAATCTGTTCCAGGTCACCGGTCCTATATGACCGCCTTTGAATAAGGAAGGAAGGTAAAAGAAAATTATTCTATTATATAGTCCACTTTAAAACTTCGCCGACTATGCAGCCTTCGCTCGAATTTCGGATTGGAAAAACCCGAGTGACGATCATGCTTATGTAAGAAAATGGAGACATAAATAATGAATCAGATCAATTTTTGGAAACTCCCAGTCGCGTGGCATCTTGTGCTCGATAGTTTATCTGGCCAAAATGAGGATTTCATCTGTCAGGACGATTCGGCACACCTTCCGAATCTCCACTTGATGATGATATACTAGCACAATCTGTCTAAACTGTTCCGAGAACTCCACCTTGTGGTCGGCCCTTAGCAAGACACTATCGCGAATCGCGTTATTGGTAACGCTTTTACTCGCGGCACGAAGTGGAAATTCTCCCGTGAAAACAGCATCACGTCATGTCTAGAAAACGGCAAAGTAAACGCAAGAACATTATGCATCAGCATTAATCTAAATTGCTGAATTGTTCTTGGAAATCTCCAAGTGTTTCATATGTGGGCTCTATGGTAAAAATAAACAGAATGTTAGAAGGTCGAAAATACCAAAAGACAGCACAGTTATCCAAATGAAATGAGAAACACGACAACGTCCTGAGTGAACTCGGCGGCCGAAGGAAGTTCATTACACACCCTTCGGATATCTTCTCGCCTCACTTTCAAGTGGAGGGGAAATAGCTACTCCGGAGAACTCGTGTGGGCACGAGAGAGAGAGGAGAGAAGTTGTAGAAGATTATGCAAGGTCACGTACTAAAGGATTGGGATGGGTGGAGTTAGAACCGGAGATTGGAGGTGAAAAGGTGGCTTCGACTCTTAGGGTTAATTTGATAGGAAGAAGGTGACGCGATAGACTATCCAGCAAGGGATAGATGAGGAGTCAAAATGAGTGGGATAATTCAAATACCATTCAACCTACTCAACCAAATGTCCAGAGGACTTATGCGCGTGTGTTGGAGAAAGCTAGAGAAAGAATACATCAAAAGGGTGCACAGATGAGAACGATAGTCCGCATTTTATACCACCAGCAGCAACTCGAAAGGAAAGAGAACATTTTTTTCTGACAACTGATTTTGAAAAAACTGACAGTAGACTGGGGAATAATGAAGCACTGAGCGCCGTCAATGTAGAAAAGAGAGAGAGAAAAAAAGACACTAACATCATTTAAAAAATAATAGTTGTATGAATTAATGCGAAAACGACCCGAAAAACTGAAACAAGTTTATCCTTGAAAATGGATTTGTAATGGCGCCGAATTCTCAAATGCATCATATCAATGTCATATTGATCCCGTGCATCAGGTGTAATTCTGAAGAACAACTTAAAGTGACAAAGCATACTGTTTCACGAGTAGAAAAATAAATCACTGTCATTCATCAGGCTGCCGTGTATCCTTAGGATAAAGGCCCTGGGCCCTGCAATTCAGATAAGGAGGCGAGAATGAAAATTAATACCTGGAATTCTAAGTATTGCATGTATTTTTTTGATGCCCCGATATTTATTTCACCTAAGCCGTTACTAATGAAGCAACGCTGCCTCAGACGGTCACGAATGATCGCCAGTGAGGGACGGATCGGAGGAGGAGGTCGCTAAAGGGAGACGAGACGTGCACACGGGGACGATGCTTTTATACAGTGATCGTGGGTGGTGAGTTGAGCTTTCAAGGGTGGTACGGCGACGGGAATATGGTACGGGGAACGGGGGAGATCAAAGGAGGGCTGTAAAAAGGGACGGCGGCGGAAGGAGCATGGTGGGAGAGGTGGGGGATAAGAGGCGATCGTGTGTCTTTGATAGACAGTGGTGTGTGTGTGTGTGCGGTCGTTGGGCGTGCGTGTTTTAGTGTGCGAGAGAGGACGACGGGAAGGGAGGGATCCACGGGTGTCTCGCACCGCTTGCGTGGGAGGGTGGCCGTTGCTGCAACCCCACGACGCTGAAAAGTCCCAAGGTGATGGAGGGAGGAAGAGAGGAGAACAAAGAAGCCTCTCTTCTTCTGGCGCGCATTCTACGAGAGCATTTCGTGTCGACGGTTTCCGCTGCCTCAAGATATCCTCAACTGAAGTGCTCCTTATAGGAAAAAAAATGTATTCACGAAAATGGGCTAGTTTTAAGAGTTCCTCACCGTGAAAAATGCTTCATACGAAAGTTAATTCGCTCGCAGTAACCAACCGTCAAAAATTGGGTTACTGTAATAAAAAAGTGGCATTCAACATTATTTCGTACTAGCAAGGGGAATATTTGGGCTGTCTAACTGACTCAAATGAGCGACACTTGGGAGAGAGTTGTCGTTGAATATGGTTCCAGTTGTGGTGACTATGGTTCCACAACCATTTACTATGGTGACTTAATAACTCAATTTTGTGAAAATAAGTTAAATATAGTGATCACTAAAGCATTACTCGAAAATAAAATTTTTAAGAGTTTTTAAAGCACATGAAAAACATTTATTTCTTGTGAAAAGATGTCACATTGTGAAGGAGAAGTGTATTCAATGGTATCACGGCGTTTTAGAATTGCCATTGGAATCAATGGGTAATATTTTGCAAAGGTGGTATTCTTGGAAACATTAAAATATTTTGGAGTTAGTCCAATTCACACGCAATTAGAATCAAGCGATAAAAAGTCAACTTCGAAGGAAATGGTGAGACTCTAAAGTATTTTATATTAAAAATCGTCAATTCTAGACGCAATTAACACATTACTTTATAAAGATACCTAGAAAGTGGTAAATATGTATTAAGGAAATATAAAATTATGTCTGATGATGGAAGACACGATTAAAAGGAAGGTTTCTACAGTCTTAATCAGTTGTATTTTAAGAACTCTGAATCGAAGCTGAGTTGAATAAGTGATTCTCGAAAAGGGTAATGTTTAAGTGTCACCTTGACTTATATCTGGCTTAGACCTTAGAGCTCAGGTCTAAAATGCCATTCCCATATTCTCATTTCACATAGATGTATAATTCGAAATGAAATCTTGATGTCATTCCATTTTCTAAAAATTCGCATTTCCTTCCCAATTTATTCACGCCTTACTGTTATACGCTCACTCCATTCCACTGTTCAATGGCTTGATTGACAACCGTCTCGATTGCGCCCATTTCAACTGTCGAATGACATCACCTCGGGAAGGTCCCCATCCTCCCCATCAACTCTCGACCCATTCCAGCATCCTCCAGCGACTGGGCTCCCGGGAGAGCACACAAGCTCACGTAAAGCCCATCCCTCAATGAAAGAGCCATTTTTCGCTCCGCTGCACGTGGAAGTTGTGGCTTTTTAGCTTAGCATCCTTACCTCTCTCTTCCTCAGCCCCTCTTCCCCACGCTCTTCCCAAGCATCGCCACCTTCTTCGCTTTATTTAACCACCCATGCTCCTCAACTACCTCCAACCGTTCCCACACCTCTTGTTAAGCATTTGTGTGTGTGTGAGTGAGTTCAAGAGAGAGAGAGAGAGAGAGGTAAAGAGAGTTAAAGAGAGTGATTTTATCACGGCTCACTCAACGTTATAATCATCCCGTCCCTTTCACGAATTCGACGAAAAAAAAATAATTCCTCACGACACTGTAGCTGTTGTTGCTGCTGTTGTCGGGGAATAATTTTAATCTTCTGGGGGTGAGTTTCCATTAGACGCGGCTACATGCGCTTCGTCTACTCTACCCTCGAGACGTAATCAATTTCGAATAATCCACACCTTCACTCTCAACTCTTCGTAATTGTGAACTGGAAAAAAGCAACGGCCAGGGAAACTCTTCGATCGCCGGGCGAACGAGGCCAAAGAAAATTGGAGAAGGGAGAAAAAAATTCAGGTGGAGCGAGAGAACGGGTCGGAGGGGTGTATGCGGGACGGGGTGTTAAAGGGTGGGTGTGGGGAGGGCTGGAGGGCGCCCTGGAAATTACGACGGGGTTAAACTTTTGTCGGGGAGATAACGAGAATAATAAAGCGTAAATGCAAAACCGGAGGTGGGAAAAAGAGAAAAAAGACGGAAAATTGAGCACTCGTATCATCTCTAGTATCGAGCATGAAAATCTAATGACGTTCAATTATCCTCCAAAGGCAGGCAACCACGACTTGAGGAAAAGTTCGCGTTAAGAAAGAATGCATGCCACCCATTTCGTCGCTTAGGAAAAACACTGATGAAGCAACCACAATCTCAAAGTTCATCAGCAGATAAGCATAACACGGAGGAAAACAGATTGCCATTGTTTTCTATGAGGTCACAGCAAAAGCGAAGGGGCTACGTTTAGTGTCCTAAGTCGTTTAAACTACCAACGACCCGGATAGTCACGTTGTTATCCTGCACGCCAGATAACCCGGAGGTACGAGTATCAATACGGCGCGCCGTGGCGCGGCGCGGCGTGGTGGTGTCATGACTTTTCTTGGATTGTTTTCAGGGCGCTTGATGAACAAAAAAGTTTTAAAATACTGGATCAACAATGATTTACTTCCGTTTAGTTAAGTCGTAATGTTTGGTTCATGCTCAATTCAAACTTGCCGTAACTTTTTACGGAGTTGGTTCTTTAATTGATCAACAAATCCGTATTCTCTCTCAATATTTTTGTCTGATGTAATACATTTGGATGAAAAGGGAAATGTTATAAATTTATAGGTATTAAAAGTCGATAACCAATTTTTTCGTGAAGAAGTAATTAAAGTTCAATATAAAATACATTTGGAAAACAATCAATGAATGAGGAATAAAACATTTACTCTATCCAATATTTTTCAATATACCTAAACTATTGAATAATTACAATTGAACTCTTAGTAACAGAGACAAAAGATTTTAAATGTAGACTCACTATGATCTTTATGAAGAAAGACCTGAGATAGCGGGTTTCTGTCATAAAAACCTGTATCGACTTATATTATACCGGTTATAAGAAGAAAGTAGCTTAATAAGAATGCACAGGAAAAAGACTGAGAAAAAAATAAAAATTATAAATTGTTTGACGAATAAAAATTGAACCTTGGAAAAAAGGAATTCAAAAGAGTAGCATACTTAATGCTAAAACACATTTTTTTTACTTAACAAATTATTTTTTACTAAAACACTTTATACTTTTGGGTCATATTGACGGTGGTTGAAAACAAAACCTGACCATCCTTGAATATTTCTTTTTACAGTATAATTATTCCTTATTAAAAAATAACATTCAGTCAAAAAATGAGAAAATAATAATATTTAAAAAATGTAATTTTTTATGCCGTAGTTCTACAAATGTATGAATACGATAGTTGTAATATTTTCGCCGATTTTCCTCAGATAAAAAAAATGAAGGTGCTACGTTATCCGGAAGCCAAGATATTGGAGCCTATATTTTGGAACCCGCACATTTTAGAAGATCCGCTTTCCGTTTTGCGGCGCGATCCAACGACGCTCGAACCGCTATCCCCACCACTCGTCAGCAAGCCTTATCTACTAAATTCCTGTCACTTGAGACACTTATTTTAACAATATGTAGCAAATCAATCGAAATGGTTAATTTATCTATGTAAAGTGCAGAGTGTTGCTTAAGAAGTTGCCTAGTTTCGTTTTATTAAAAGTATACCCTATGAATTTTTAATAAAAGAACTTATCTCGGTTTATAATTCTGTATTCTTAACAAGTTTGCATAAATTGTATAAAAATGCCATCTCCCGGAATATGAACTCAGTTTCTGATTATATTCATCTTTGTGAAAGTTATTCTAAACGTATATGATTTTCAAGCACCTTTTTGCACTATTATTTTGCAAGTAAATAACAATTCGGGATATACAAATAGTAACTCTGACCTTTAGAAATAAATTTCTATCTCAATCACTCGTCTAGCATGCGTCAAAAGATGTGAGCTGAAAAGTTATGAAGAGGATGTTAAGGAATAAACGTTATAGAGTGTTTTATAAGTGGAAATTGCATTTTTTAAAACCTAGTTCTTAGATTAAGGTATTAAGGAAATTAAAAGAATTCCAATTGGTCATAAAAAAATTAATTATAGAGCCAGATTTTCGTACCAGGTTTAACTACGTATGTCAGAAAGTTTATTATTTGATAAATTGAAATCTTTGCCTCAATGAATACTGACTGTTTAAAAATAGGCCATTTTACCTTTTTTGCAATATTTCAACAAACTGATTAAACTATCCTGAGACACAATTGCGGCTACTCATTTTGAAGATATTTTTAATATCTACAATTTGTCTGCTCTAACTTTTCCACTAAAACTGAAACTTACTTTGATATAAAGACAAAAATGCAAAAACAGCAAATGTTTGAAATTAAACGCCTCTTATAAACAAATGCACGTTCATTTTGGATACTTTTTGGATTTTAATATCCATTAACTTTACTGTCGAAGTTTTCGGAAATATGCTGGCAATTTTGCGAGCCTGTAACGTTCGCTATTTGATCGGCCTCTAAGAAACAAATGCCACCAGGAAAGTGGGATAATTTCTTATGTCATGAAAAACTTACTCTCTTTCTGTACTTTCTTTCATATCTGTGCTCTTTTCTTGCCTCATACTTTGCATTCATCCTTTAATACTTAGATCTTTAGACTATTGTGAATAAATATTGGAAGCATTTATCATGTTTGTAAATGTCTTCCTCACGAGAATTTCATTAACAACAGTTTTTCCATTCTCAAATATAACATAAAAAAAAGAATTTCACAAAACTATGAATAGTACATATTCTTTAACTATTGTGTACAAATCGTATCTTTATTGCATACAGAATTATTCCTAAACAGATAGAGTTCATCATAAAAATGGTAAACACTTGCTCATTGGATTTTAAGACAAGCAGTTCCCAAAGCCAGATTTTTCATGCCTACAATTTAAGTCCTATTTTACATTTGGACAAGGAAAAATGTAAATGTGAGATAGTTACTCAATGGTGAATTTAAAGGAAAATCAAGGTAGGGTAAGGCGGAATACAAGTTAATAGATAAATTACCTCTTGCGAGAAGGAGAGAGATAATTTACATAAAAAAAGTAGACGCAGGCCATTGCCAAAAAAATATTTTTCGAGAATTGGACGGGTTGAGGAATTTTAACGTCCTCGTACTCCGCGATAAACATAATCCGACAGGGCACCCCCGTTCAAAATGCAAAACACAAGTCGTACCAATTCGATGCAACCATTACACGTCAGTCTACGACAAAAGTCTACTTTGAGAGACCGCGGACCTATGAGAAAGGTAAAGGAGCATGTAACATACCAAAGCGATTGGCCTCATCCAATGTATTTCTCAGTCCATCCAAGACGCACAAAACGCTCCAACATCCAAACGCACAAAATCCATAAATGACAAAAGAGAGTGAGAGAGCAAGCGAGAGGCTTGGGTGTGGGTGTGCGAATAAATCTCCGGATCCCAAATGCAGCTGCAGCGACGGGCGGCGGAGAGGGGAAGGAAGATAAATTTGACTAACCAACTGGTATCACGTATTTTAAGCTCTTTTGGGCGACCAAGGTTGTGGAGGAAGCCCACTGCAACAGAAGAGAACTTTTTTTTTCCTTCTTTTTCGGGGTGGAAGACGAGAAAAGACAAAGAGCGATGGGGACTCCCGAGTGTGGGGGAGGGGAGGAGTAGGAGGTAGGGAGGAAAGGGAGAAGGGTCGCTGCGAGAGGAGACGAGGGGGAGGCAAGGGACGGCGACGCAGTCACTCACTCCCTTTTGTCCCGTGGAGGGAGAGAGAGAGAGAGAGAGAGAGAGAGAGAGAGAGAGAGAGAGAGTTCGCCCTCCGCCGGGGAGCGTGGGCGAGACGCCATATTTGGCTCCATCTGCGCTGACGACGCGATGCCTCCGGTCGGCGTCTCTCCGGCAGCCACCGGTGACGACGACAGCGACGCCATCACTCCGGGAAACGTGGAGAAATGCATTCCTGGGGTGGGTGAGTGGGTGGGTGACGAGAGGAAGCAGGGTGCCTACTCCGAATATTCAAACCACACGCCTTTAATTTGGGCAAAGGGGGCAGCCGTGGAAAGGGTGCACGTTTGATGTGGCGGCGGCGAGCACCATCCCACCCCTGCCTCCAAAGGGATCGGTGAAAAGAAGGGACCCCAAACGTTAAATTTTGTGATAATGAGCAGGTTAACCAACAAATTGAGATCAAAGAAGGGGCAATAAAATATAGCATCCACAATTTATTAATGAGTTATTCACAGCAAACAGAGTAATTTAAAGGTGAGATAATTTAACGTAAATATTCATTCGTTTAGTTCTTCCCTCAAAATAATAGTGCTTATGCGCGGAATAACTGAACTTAAAAAGGAAAACCAATCAACCTTCCCTTGCAGGGTACATTTTCAATTTTTACTGTTCATCTTGCATAAAACATAATATGATATGTGATTGTATGTGAAATCAGGTTTTATTCCATGTGATTGCAAACAGAATACAATATGGAAAATATCAGGCATGTTTTATCATTTGTGGGCGACCGGTAGATTCGGCCTCCCATAATTGTAACCTACGTGTAAAAAATATGATAAGGTTCTTTTTAAATGTAAATTTTCATAGATTATGACTATCCAATTGCAAAGCAACAAAACACTTAAGACGGGATCTCCTGTAACCAACTCCTTTCGGAATGCACATTGCTCTTTGCTAATGACAGAAGTTTTGACCTTGATAACGCTTCCGGTATAACCCTGCATTTACCGCAAGCCGTGCATAAATATTTCGATGTCCCGGAGCAACTACCACATGGTGGAAAAGTTGCATAGGATAGAAGCCTGAAGAAATCACCTTTTCTCTAGTCAAGGATCCTTCGCTCCCCGCCCAACTACCTCCCCTTCAAATCACCCCAATGCTCTCCTGGACAGACACACGTGGAAAACAACACGCGCGCACGCACAAACAGCCTCGCTCAGGCACACAAGAGAGCTGGGTACAACAAGCGACGCACAAGGGCGCAGTTCCAGTGACTTTTTCCATCAATCACACGGACCGACGGTCCGCTCGACGGTCTGCACACGCTTGGCAGGAGCCTTGACTTGTAATTTATGGATATGGTCGTTTTGGGGCGGGGGACTTTTTTCTTCCCCTTCTTCTTTTTCGTTTCACGGGTCGCATCGGCGCATATGGTCGCGGACCGCTATGTCCCGCGGCGAAGAACGGATTCGTCACGACTCAATAAATGCGAGCCTAAATTGCAAAAATCTTATGCGGCGTCCAGATGACCACGGGAGTGAAAACAATAGCTTACGGAGAAGAAAACACCCCTAAATTTAATGCTCGCACCGGGGGAATAAATACCGTACAGTGAACGTTGACGGCATTCCGTTACAAGTCCTTGTGTGGTATATTTCTCGATTCTCATTTTCGTTTTCTAAACGCAGGACGCTATCGGATTTTCAACATTCTGTATTCTGTGAGGGGATTTCTCTCATTTATTCTTTAGCATAAACTGATCCACTGATGCAGAGTGATTCGCATCACTTTCCTATAGAATTGCTAATCGTGTTTCTTTCATTTTGGACAGTGAGAAGAGACATGTGCAGGAGTATCAAGTGAAAGTACTTTTATGGAATGAAAACACTCACCTCCTAGATGGTTATTCATACACTAATGCCTAATATCATTAGTTAATTCATCATCTCTAATACATCTCATGTGCTTCGGAACCAGCTTGGATAGTGGATAAGGAGAAGGAGAAATTAAAGATGATCGAATATTTAATATATACCATGATACAACATTGATCAACACGATAGGTCTAAGTGAAAACATATAGTTGAAAGAATTCACAATTGGTGCTCTAGGCATAACGAGCCAACACTATTGTTGCTGGAAAAAATACATACCTCTGTTAGAAACACGTAACTGTGTTTCTCTATTTTCTTTTAATCTATATTAGTAATTACAATTTTATAGATAACAATGAGAGAAAGACTGAGGAACCAACAGATATCAGGTAAATTAATCATGCCATATTTGAAACACAAGCATCAAAGAGATTGGTGACGGTACGACCCTCACTACTTCCCTTTCTGAGGAACAATCTACTTCTTTTAATGGAGACTGCAAAGAACTCTTTTAGAATTAGGACACGAATTTCAAAGAAATTTTTGTCTCAATGCCTATCCAATATTCCATATGACAAGCTTCAAGTTAATATGTTGATGTAGAAGTAATTGGGGTGTAATTGACCCACTTAGGTTCATTAAAAATCAGAACTGAGAATTTTAAATTGTAATTCTATTCTTCCACCATCCTTCCTTTATTTCAGTGAACTTTCAGTGAAAAGCATTAGAAAAATAATCCAAATTAATAAAATCTTCGGAGAAACGCTCTATCGTATGCGACATTTGTGCATTTCGAATCACTTATGAGGAGCCTAAACGAAATGGAATCCTTACCTCGAGACGAGTGACGCAAAACAAACGTTATACAAGTATTATGAGGAATTCTTTTTGGAGCTGAAGCATGGAAGAGCCACGAAATCGAGAAAAACTCCGAGGAGGAATTACAGTATCGCGTCTTCACATCAAGACACTGTGGTTATTTGCTGTGGAATATATGAAATACAGATGAAGTCATAGCAGTAAAAAAAAGCCAGGATATATTATCCCAGCTAATGGGAAATATTAGCGTGGCATTGACCAAAAAAAAACGAAGAAACCCTCACCTGTTCAGCCAACCTTATCGAATCACGATAACTTGAGAAAAAAGAACGTTCGATCTTTTGCAGCGTACCGCTTGGGAAGGATGAGCGCCCTACGCCCTCGCGATGCATCCATCTCAATTGCGGCCAACTCCCTCCCC
>WURS02011582.1:0-12337 GCA_011762765.2 Rhinocypha anisoptera | reverse complement strand
TATGGAAAAAGTGGGCTTGAAACTATGCTTGGGAAGGAGGTCACGTAATGATGGGATGATGATTTCAAGAAAAGTATTTTTTCTTCACAGTTCGACGCATTGGAAATAACTTCAATTGTTATCCCTCGATTAAGGAATGTTGCCAAATTCATCCCTTGTTATCGTAAATTTACTTTGGGGTGTTCTGTCGGCCTCGTTTTTCAGCCGGAAAACGTCTTCCTCTACCAATCCCGAGGTCGTGGATTCGGATCCTGGCTAGATGAGTTTTACTTGCGTTATGTGCTTATATACGACTATATACGGCCTCGGTATATACGCTGTTATATTGCGCCACCGTAATTGGCTTAGTGATGTACACGGGGAAATGGATAATTAAAAAATGTAGATTTTTGGAGTAATCCTCCAAACAACCGTAATTGAATGAATTTAATGCAATCCGGCTTCAATTCACGGAAATTTATTATATCCATAACAGAAAAACCATAATGTACTTTTTCACAGGTTTTATTCGAGGTAATACTCTTTGCCTTGATACAGCTACAGATATTCAGATACAGATACAATACCATCATCTGATATACGAATGGGAAGAGGAACAATACAAAGAACCAGCAGGATATAAAAAAGTTTCGTTCGAAATTAAATACCGCTAATTTTGTCTATATATATATACAAATATTTAATTAAAGTGTTCCTTTTACCATTCATATAGTACCTGACGTTGTCGTATCACGGCGAAACCCGTAGTACTGGAAATAAAACCTTTGAAAAAGTACATTATTTTTTGTCTGCTCTGGAAACTGAATTGCTTTTACGATAAAACCTTCTTAAACTCTACGTACCTGCCATCATTTCGTCTTTGTTAGAATGTTTCCATCCATGCTTAAATTTATTTACTAGTCCTACCTCTTGTCTCCTTCACATAACATTGTACCGTCTGGCACCGGTTTACCTTAACAAACTTCCTAACCTCTCCTTCCCCGCTCAATACTCGCTCTTGGTTTGCCCTCTTCCTCCACGCCCCTCTCGTTTCATATGGTCCACCTCCCCCGTGCTTCTCTGCACCCTCAACTGAAGAGCCTCCTACCTAGGCTCTTCTTCGTTCATCAAGGGTCGCAACCATACAACGGTAAACTCAATATCAGAGTTTTCATTAACCTTTTCTTTGAGCCTGTGCTCAAGAGACTTGCCATCAATTCTCTTCGTTCAATTTTTTCCTTTCTTGGGATTTTTTTCTTTCCCAAGGCCATCTACATTTATTATATTTCCTAACTTTAGTGAACATTTTCGTCCGTTTCAATTTGTGCCTTCCGATATTGACCTGGACCTTTGCTAATAGTTAATTTTTGGAAATCTTTTTACCTTGGCATTTTTATCGTTTGTTTTCATCCCACTCTTATGACCTAATCTTTCATTCGATCAGCAAATCCTACCCTATGTTTGCCAACGGACTTCGAAGTACTATATCAAATGAGAGACCTACGGTTATTAGCGCCAAAATGAATTTACTTCTTAATTTAAGAAATTTTAATGTTCTCTCACTATATCGTTTTAATATATCTCGAAAAGAACAAGTGCGATATTTTCCTTTTGCCCGCAACAAAACGCCACCCATCCGGGTTCTCTCTCCGTCATCCGTGCTTGAGGGAGTATGATTAGAAGGTATATGACGCCTATGGTTATTTTCAGCTTAAGCCAAGTTTTCTCTGAACCTGTTGTTCCTGGGAAACCACAGGGGGATGAGAGAAATGAACAAGTACGATATGTCCTCTTGAACGACTTTCACTCGCTGTAGGACTAATTACTTGGTGGGTTTACCCATCAAATTCGAATTTTAACGTTTTTTCAAACATTTATCTTATAACATGTGTGGTCTAAAGGTTTTTAATTGAGTGGCTTATTCCTTCTGCTCAATTCAATGTTCTGGAAATTATCTCTCTATCAATTGTGGCGATTACTTGTCAGTCGCTTTGTCAAAATTAATGCAGCACGTAAAACATCGTGGCTATCCTCTACACTACGTTATATTAATCTTCATTGACTTTATTGTGTCATATTCCTATCCCATTCATTTATTCCAACATCTTCAACATTGAAATTAATTAATACAGGTTTGCCTGGCCTTGTTTTGGTGAATTCTAGCATGATTTATATATCTTTTCCATCATAAAGACAAAGTTCCGCTGGTTAAATGCTAAATATGAAAAAAAACACCAATGAATTGCCATCCTCATCCACAGAATATATTTTCTCATTGTTTCGGTGTATAAAACTAACACACTATCAATCGAATGGTAAGCTTTGAGTCCTATACTGCTTCTAATACTCTAAAATAATAATCTAAAAGGATGATTGTATCTTGTTATTAATCAACTTCTGACACAATTCAATGTTTCTGTACATACCCTGTACGATATTAATCGGATAGTTAGGTTCAGTCTTATTTCTTAAGCATTTCCCCTTTTCAACACTCCGAACTCCGTTGGGGATTTATCCTGAATCGATAAATATTTCCGAAAACTCCGTTTTACCTTTCATATAACTGGCGAAAGGATTCCAATGGCGATCGTAAGAAAAATATTAGCATCTACTTGTACATTGCTCATTCCTATCATATGTCAGATAATACTCATCTCAACTGCAGCCCGTTGTCTCTTACTCCAGATCACTTATATGCCTTCATTTCATTGCTAACCTGTCTACTCTACTTCCCCTTCTTGAATATATATTTCACCAAATTCCTTGAATGTGTCAATACGCTCATTCTACATTCCTCTATGATCATCTCTGCTCTTTAAGTTTCCGTTTATCGTTCCATTTTCTGTAAGTTATTGTCCCTGGTGTCTTTACAAAGTACTCCATCCAATCAATAATTGATTTTCTTTTATATAACATTCCCAACTACTTCTATTGACATACTTCCTACTCTACCTCACCCGCTGATTTGCTATTCCGAATTTATCCAATTCATACCTTCAGATTCTATATAGTCATAAATTGAATTTGAGAATGTAAATTGGTCATAACTCCTGGTTGGGCTTTTTAAGAAATAAAGAAGATTCAGGCAGAGTGTACCTATGGTTGATATTCATTGGTTATTACTATTGGTGAATTTGGGAATAGTGGAAAGCTTATTCAATCTTTCTATTTAAATTCCAGCATCCTTCCGTCGCATTACATGTCCATTGCTTTCGATTTTCTCCTTGAGGCAGATATTTTTCATATTTGATATCCGTAGAACGATTATATCAATACAATTTAAAAATATTTCATATATTCAACTTTATACTTTACGTGACAGTACTCCAATAAAAAAAATAAAATAAATAAAAATAAATACTTGTGAAAAATACTTATAATTCCATTAAAATAATGTTTTGTCATTTCTCAGATTCTTTGTCCAAAATATTGGTCCTTTACAATGTAGCATATTACAAATCCAGGAACTCTTGTTTGTAGTCAAACATTGCTTAATATATCTGCCTTCTCTTTGTCGAAAAAAAACAAGAGCCTTTTTTATGCCACTTTGGTGTATTCCTTGTTACTATTTCCGAAACACGTCCTTTTCTTTTGAACCCACTGGTGTGGTCACATCGAGAAAGAGGCGGGGAGATTATAAAGCCCAATCGTAGGCAGCCTTACAAAAGACATCCTTTCACTTTTATGCAAACTCTATAAATCACTCGACTGAGTTGAAAGCAAATAAACATTTTTTTGGACCACATTAATACAGATAAACATAGCCTCGCGTCTTTGTCCTTCGCTGTGTTGACAAATATGGTAAGACACTCGAAAATTCCGTAGTTTGAGCTTCAAAATCCAAAGTATCACCCTATTCTAATAGGGCGATTCAGTAACATAAGGAAGGGATTAACATATATAATGTTCCAGCAAAATTGAGTCTTTACGTACACGAAAATTATCCATTCGTATGGTCTGCACCTTTGGCATGCTGAAAGTAAATCATCCATCTTGGGTTGGCATGAACGAGCTCCAGCGCAATATTTCTTTAAAAGGAACCGTGTGTTTCTCTTTGGGTTGCGAGTCTTACTCCGTAGTCTGAGCACACCAGACTCTCTCTTTCGCCGACGGAGTCATCCAATTTTATAGCCAATGTTCATCATTTAAATTATAGGAGACATATCCACCGAATTTATTCCGGGGGTTTGTTTCGGAAAATCTGTGATATCAGAAGGATATTTACCGCAAGAATTCTAAGGCGTTATTCTCCTATTTTTTATTCTTCCATTGGCATGGCAACTATTGGCGGGGAGCCAAAAGGGTGTTCCGGTCATTGGAGAGAGAGAGCCAAACTTCCCAAAGGTGGTTTAACATTTATTGTGTGACGTCCATGTGGAGGAGCGGAATGCCAGCGAAGCCGAGCGAGCTAAGGTTTCGACGGATTCTCCTCGTGATCACTGCGGCCACCGCTGCGAAACGGTAAAGGGGGGAGGGGCGGCTGCTTCCGGAAATAGGGAAGAATTCTCTCTTGGTATGAATCGAGGTAAGACAAGTGGTATCTGCAGTAGTCGAAAAACGAATACTAAGATTACTGGACTATTCCAGGAGGGAGATAAGGGGGATGGGGTTGGGGAATTTCGGGAACGCCGCCCGTCTTATTTACACAGCACTCAACCACGGGAGTAGTTTCTAAGATGGAAGTTCATGGCTCTCTTCAAACAGCCGCCATCATTTAATGCGGAAACCGGGAAAAAGTTCTATCTTCCTACTCTGGCGAGGGCGGCCTAGTCGAACCTTGCTCTACAAGAGCTTCCTTCGGTAGTGGAAGTAAAGAATTTCATCCTGGATCAGCAATTACCCGCATCCTTTTTCTGCACAAGTTATGTCCATCTCCTCGACCACAATTCTTTTCCTCGGTCACAATCATCAAAAGAGTGGATTTATAACTCGGCGGGTCTTGTGTACATATTTCTGAACCGCTTAGCCGATTTGTCCTTAGAATAACGTTTCTTTATGTGCTTTTTAAAACTTGAATGTTCCTTTGAATTGGAGAGCAGATTCCCACGAATCTATAATCTTAAATGCAATATTGCAGACACTTGTGAACGATCCACATCTATTTTTTTTCCACAAATATTTCGTTTTTAGTACGATATTTCTACAAACAGAAGATTCGTTCGTGATTTCGCCAGAAATGTATTTATTTAGGGCCTACTTACTAGAGGAAATCCATAGAGACTGATAAACGATTGAATAGTTTTCTAGTTTTAATGATGGTGGTGAAAGAGCTGTTAAAAACAAAATATTGAAGTTAGTATTCTCTCCAAAGTGGTTTGTCACTCGTAGGACAGTTGTCATAATGGTACTTTAAAATATATAGTTACGTTTAGTTTAGTGTTTCACGAATTATTTTTTTTTTTCCTTGGAAAATAAAATAACATGAATATTAATTCCTATTGGGTCCTTGTCTCTCGCTTTTCCTCCTTGTTGATCTCGGCACGGCAATGGGCGAAACGTCGTCATCCCAAGATGTCTGAGCGGAGAGAACCGAAAGCCAAGTTGGACGTATTCCCTTCCGTTTCCTCGAAGACGAAAATGCAAATGTCGTGAGTTCGGTGCAAGGCACAATATGTCATATTTTAAATTTCCTTAATGCAGTGCAAGGAAACGAATCACCGTGACGGAAACACTTCCATACGGCGTTTTGCGAAACATGGTGCGGGTGTGCTTCTTGCTCCTCAGCAAACATTTATAAATGATGCTAAATACAGATACTGAATCATTCAATATACTCGTGAGTTTCATGGAAGTGTATTAAGTTAATTAATTCAACTCTTTCAAACGTCTCCATCAGAGTAATGTTAGGATAAGATCGAATACTCGGAAGCCCTTTCCGTTATAAATAGGCGGCGTTTCCTTCTTATGGCAGTTATAACTATATCCGTCGTCCTTGAATGAAATTTTAGAAGAAAATCGGAATAGGTACATGAAAATTTTTATTTTATCACATAATTTTATTGTGTAGAATTAATGGAGTGGTGTATTCTTGTCACATGGACTACCAATTTCACGCCTTGAAATTTTTTATGCGGCCTGTGAAAATCTGTTGGAAAGTTACAATGGTAGTCTTCTCACTCACTCAACTTCTCAGTCATGTATGCAACAAAATAGATCATTCAAATATAATGTTAAAATCCTTCTGTGCACGGATAGGAAAGTAGTGTTTTTTCTCTAATTTCATGACGTGTGGGATGACGGCAACCATCTGAAAGTTGAAGTTTACGTGCCTAATTAGAGGTGAGAGCCAAGATTCAATGAATTAATTTCCCTCATGCCCATGGGTGAGATTTCATTTGTACTTAGCTAATGTTATTCTCGTTCTTAAGTTTACGGGCTCATAATTCTATCGGCATATGCTTCTTTCTTACGAAAAAAAACGAGAGAAAATATTTATACAGATTCAACATTTCCTCCTTAAGACCAAATAGAAGCTTTCGTGTGTACACGGAACACGAGTTTCAAGCAATTTTTTTTAGGGACGGACCAGCGATTTCGCGACGGTGAATTATGGCCAAAATCTCTTGGTTTTCCTGCGTTGTATCCTCTTTGAAAGTTTCCTAGGCTTAGATTTTCCTTATTTTTTATTTTTTGCCCTTATTTTTTTTCGCTTAATTTTATTCTAGATCAAGGGGTTAATATACTTCAAATCGGCCAGTTTGAAATGATCATTAAAACTTATCGCCGTTGCTGGTTTACTATTCCGCCTCCACCTACTTGTAATGCTGGAGCGTTGGGGCTCGGGAGAGAGACTTGTGGAGATTATCTTGGAGCTCGATGGCACGGAAAAAGGTCTCGAAACGGAGTGGCTGACGGAGATCCGGCGGATTTTATTCATGGGAAAATGGAGTGCTCTCTCTCTCTCTCCCTTCCCCTGCTGCCACCTCTCCTCTTAACTCTCGGACCAATGGAAGGGACGGAGGGCGACGCGAAGGATGGAGTTATGTTGGGAGTGAGGCGAATCCAGGGAAACATTGCTTACCCAAGCAGTTAGGCCAGGAACATGTGGCGGGGGCCATCGTTATCTAACTCTTCTCGGGCGTCCTTTTTCCGATCGATTTAATGTTATGCGAATCACGAGAAAATCTCAAGCAGGTTAGATGAAAAATCCAAAATAAAATGTACCAAGACCCGTCTTTATAGCGTTTCAGATCTTAATAAACAGACCACGTATCTTCGCAAGTGGATGCTTGAAACCGATGAAAAATAATATTTTCTGCCATGTCTCTTACCAGGACATCTTAAACTTCTGGTCAGTCTGTTTTGTTTCGTGCTCGCTAGATAACCCAAAGGTTGCGGCATCGAGTTCCGCCTCGGGTATGAATCCGTTCTATTTGGTTTTTTGTCCTAATTGAGGAGTTTCTGATTGACAGTAGCCGTCGACGCATCCTATAAAAAATACTACTGTACATGTATATGTTTGCATCGGCATATAAATATTTTCCTAATATGCATTTCACGAGTGAGCGATACTTCTTCAAGTCTCTTACGAATTTCTTTCTCAGTTCACAGTGTCGTATTTTAATAATGGTCGTACTTTTGCATCTAGTTTTAAGTAAATGGAATATTTATATATACGATTCATTATTTTACTGTGAATTACAGTGACGCTAGTAATGTAATAATTCGTTTTGTTTTTAATAGATAATAGTGATCTAACACCATTTTAAATGATGTTTTAAATGTTAAAAATTTAAAATGATTTTAATATTTAACTGAGGAAACCAAATTTTTCTTTTTCGTAAATATCAAACTAAATGATATTATTAACTTTTTTCGCTGTCGGCGTAAGGTACGTTCAGTTTATTACAGCACCGTTAATTACACTACCAGTTTTCATGCATATTAAGTATGGCGAGTGGAATTCCATCGAAAGTGTTAATGAAACTCAAAAGCAAAGCTTTCGAGTAATGTTTTTTTTTGTCATTATCAGAATTTAATGGGGCTAGAAAGGCCCAATATTTTCTCACTTGATGGTTTATTCAAAACTGTGATGTGTTTGCTTAACATGTAATGGTGGATGAAACAAATTTATTTTTACTTGTTTCCTACACGTGTACTGTATAATTGGTACCCACCACTCTTCTCTGTCACAAATTTTATTCGATTTTTCTCTTTCATCTTTTCAACTGTTGTTGCTAACCACATGTAGGACTTGTTGGTCGACTTTAAAGTATGCTGCGCATATTTTGGAATTTTAATTCTGAACCGCATGGAGTCCACCGATTGTTATCGATACTCGTTGGACTGGGGAAACTAACTCTTTCACCGAAAACTGCAAAGAAACAAGAACATTAATCAAGGGGGAATAAAATGCTTGATGTTGACGAGGTGTTTTTCTACGCCGGTTGAGGGGGATTTAAGGAGGGGGTGTTAATGAATTCTTCCTTCGGGATCGTCATAAATGGCATAGATAGAGCGTGTTTACTGTAGCCTTGCTGCTCTTCCAAATTCGAACGTCCTCTCTCTCGGCTTTCAAGCCTCCCTCGAATGGTATCTCCATCCCCCCCCTCGTGATTGTGATTTCGCTCATAAACGAGGACGATGACCCTACGCTTGTCCCTTAATATCTCAATCCCACGGCGACACTTGTGGAAAATCCATGTTTCGTGAGGTTTGTGAATTTAGCGATTGATTTTTTTTTGTGAACACTTTCCGATGTCGAAGTTGCGGCGATACGACCGAGGGGTTGACCCGAGAGCGTGTTATTACGAGTGCTACACGCGGGGTTTTTGCCGCGGGGTGGAGCGAAGACGATATGGGAAGGGGAAGCAGAAAAGAAAAAAGAACGGCAGAAAGATGTTCTGAGGCAGAGAAGCACATTAATGTGCGTGGTTGAGATTTGACTTGAGTGCTCTTTGACGGAAGGACAGGGCATGGAGGAGCACTCCCGCCCAATCACGGAGGGGCGATGGTTGGGGTGGATTCCCTTCTTTTGTAAACCTTGAACTTCTTTCCTTTAGAATGGTAAATACAAAAGACATATGATCACACTCCAGTCTCTAGCAACTAGAGCACCGCGAATGAGGCGATTCATAAGTTGCGTAATTATTCTCCGAACATTTATTTTATTTACTTCGTTTATTATTACTATTATTATTATTTTCTTCCTGTCTCAGCCTTGCTGGAAGTTCACCCATTCCGGGTATATTACATGCCAAAGGATTAGGCTAATGGACTGTTAATATGGACTATTTTATTATAATAACAAATCGTGCTTTCCCGGCGTATTTTGTAATGGAGTTCTTCTCGGGTTTCCAACCGGGTAAGTGTGGAAAAATAAAGATCCGACGTTTCAACAGCCGACTCGGCCATCGTCTTGAGTTTCCCTGATCCGAAAAAAATTCCTTTATTTTATTATTGTTTTCTTAGTTTTTATGAAGTTTATTAAAGTTTACACCAGTCCATTTTCTTGTCTTAAAAACTTTCTTACGATGCTGAATGTTTTAATTATGAATGCTTTTTGGTCCTCTTGGTGTACGTATTCATTAAGACCAAGGAGGTTTAAGTGGTCGATGAATGATTTTGGAGTGATTCCGGTATTCGATATTGTAAATGGTAGTATTTGTACTTTCTTGTGTTTCCAGATTCTTTCTAGTTCTACGATATCTCTCGTAGTTCTAAAGTCTCTCTCGTATTTCTGGTGGTGTATATTTGTCTATTTATTTGTTATATTTCGGCTGTATATTTGTGTCGCTGGGATTATTATTATTCGGAGAGAGTTACAAGTGGACTGGTTGGTAAGGTGATAACCCCATTCCATAATCGATACAAAATACAAAGCATTGAAAGCAAAAAATTAATGCAAAATCAAAATTAAAATCAATTAAAAAATCAAAGCAGTGAATACAAAATAAAAGCATGAAAGAAATACAACTCATAATTTCAGCCGTTTGATGAATCTCTTAACGTTTTTTCGGGAAAGGGTCTTTTTTTTTATCCAGAAGGTTCCAGTCTTCAACACCTCTGTTGAACCATGAGTATTTTCCCCAGTTCGTTTTCTGCCTGGGAGGCTCGATTTTGTGGCTAAAAATGAACCAACCGAATAAATTCACACAGGAGCTTTATATTCATCTTTAACTCGTAAGATTTGACATCGCATCACAGTGATTTGGAAGTGAACATTTTAAAAATTTACCCGGGTTATCGAATCATACTATAAAAGAGAGGCA
The DNA here is from genome assembly GCA_011762765.2 of Rhinocypha anisoptera. NCBI lineage: Eukaryota > Metazoa > Arthropoda > Insecta > Odonata > Chlorocyphidae > Rhinocypha > Rhinocypha anisoptera. The sequence goes on along the minus strand of WURS02011582.1, from coordinate 2,147 downwards.
TCTCAGCGAGAAATTACATAGGTAAATATATCCTGTACAGACACAAAAACAAAATTAAGCAGATTACACAAACAGAAAAGAGATAAAATTAGAGTCTTAAATTGGATTATCAATTTATAAATTAATGAAATTAATTCATATAAAGCTGTTTGGTGACAAAAAGGAATGTAAATAAAATGAATATGTGGACAATGCGTAACATATTTTAATACGTGTTTCTTATTAATTTATTTAGTTTAATGAGAAATGATTTCCGTTAAAGGTACTAAGGAGACTAATTTTACTCAATTTTGACTCATTGGGTTCGTAAATAATCTTACAATGTCACGTTTACTGTTCAAAATATGGATTTGATTAAAGGCTACGTTAATTCTTCAACGGAAATCCCTGTAAAGTTCCTCTGGCATTGTTTGTCTCATAATATTCTCCACCGCATACTCTTTTTCTCTATGTTCCCACTCATGAAGTCGGGTTAAGGGATCTGCGCCGTCGCTCTAATAGCGAGGACTCGTCTTTGAATCCCACATCTGGATTAAACTCACTTCTCTCCTCTTGTCGAGTGAGACATAAAAATATCTTCTCGAGACCCTCTTCAAACTTTGATCGCGACGTTCTCAGAGTATCCAAAATTTTGATGTTATACATTACAGCAATGTTTATTTATTTTCGCAATACTCTTTCGTATATTTTTCTAATAGTAGTTCATTTCATGGTTGTCAGTAATACTCCGACATAATCGTTTGATTGACGTGTAATTTAATGATCCAATTTGGTACTAGTAGTATTGTAATTTTTCATTTATAGGGTGCGTCACCGTCTATGGTAAGTTTGCACCCCTTCAAATCATCGAAAAAAACACAATGGATGAACCCCGCACCCATGCCCTAAGCTTGACTCGAACCTTCGAACCATTGGGTCAGCCGGCGACACGGGTTACCCGCCACCAGGGTAACCCGGCCGACAAATATCATAGGTCATTATTGACCGGATTGGCAAGAGGATTTGATCATTTATTTTGTTATGTAACTCTGTTAATTTATGATTAACACGTAGAAAAGAACAGATTTCATTAGTTATTAAGGACCGTATTTCCCGGCCTATAAGAAGGCGCACTTTTTTCACTCTAGAATTTGATCTGAAATCGGCCTGGGTCTTATGGGCCGAGAGTTATTACTTTTTTCCGGCATTAGGAATAGATATACCCGTATTAAAATAAAGCCATTATACTAGAAAAGAAACAATTCCTTTATAATTCCTCTTCCACGAATAGCAACCTTTAATATACCTAGTCGTTATTTTTTAATATAAAAATCGCATATTATAAAATGTTGACCTTAAAATTAATATTTTGTTCTAAAATCCAACCGTAAAGATTACAGTGCGTCTTATGGGCCAGGAAATTCGTTTTTGGGTGCGTCGACCACCATGGTCATTTTGCACCAGAATAGATTTCAATCGTCGACTTTAGACCCGAGTGTGGGTGTGCGAATGGGTTGAGATTCGAGAACGTAACCTTGTTGTTGGAGAACTGGGAAAATCAGAAACTTGGCAATTTCCACTTGCTTTTCTATTTTATCTCGCGACAAGGTTGAAACACAACGTCATCGGTCACGGGCAACGGCATCGTCGTCGACCAAAAAACCAAAAATCCTTCTTGAGAAGAAATGAAAATACAATTGGAAATCTTAAACATTATAATGTCAGACGAAAAACTTTTACAGACGCACCGCAGTAAGATTTGCTAGCACGAACTGGGTTTCAACGTGTACAACGACGTCACCATCAGATGAGGAGACAAGTGTTTCAGCCTACTTTATATATAGCCAGGGGAAAAGTTTGGGTAGGGGGCGCGGGAATGTTTATAAGTAGTGTGCGGGGGGGGAAGGAGAAAACGTATCCGATAGCAGTGCCTTAAGGTCGAACCCATGATCGAGGGGCGGGGTTAAGAATCCCTCAAGAGCCTCGACTAACGAAGGTAATTCGTTCCGGAATCACATTCGTTAGCAAAAATGTGATTTCCGTAAGATATGTGCAGAAAATCGATTAAAAAGTTCTGGATGCTGCCCTCCATTTAAAGGCAAGTGTTGTAAAATGGTAAAAAGCACACTATAAAAGGGCAAAAACTCACCAAAGGCTGAGATGGATAG